>NETT01000194.1:0-34779 GCA_003449175.1 Ceratocystis smalleyi
TAGACGTTAAATATATTCAAATCAAATCAAATTCATGTGTAACGCAAAAAGAAAAAAGGGCAAAAATAGCCAAAGGTACGTCCAGCTTTGGGGATAACATTGTCGTCAGCTCGCCTCCTTTACACGACACCTTTCGTTCGCGATCACCAACTCCAATTCAAGGAGTTCAGCTTTACGCTCAGGACTGGATTTTGAAGGCTTACATAGTCCATGTCTCTTCTTTTACCTTCTTTTCTCATTTCTCATTTCTCATTTCTCCTTTTTTTCTTTTCTTTCTTGCGCTCTTTTGTCTTCGGGCAGGCTGGTGACTGTGGTCACTAGAAAGGGGGCTGTATTGTGCCTCATCCACACTCGCACTCGCAAGTCAGCGGCCACCAGAATGGTCAGCCCTGCGGAGTGTTAATTCTGTCCGGTAACCAATCCAGCGTCGTTTGATCTTAGTAGTTGATGGATAAATTTCCCCCCCAAAAAAAAACCCCCAGCACCCCCTCCGTAGAGAACTTTGGACACAAATCAAATTAATAAAAGTCATGTTTGGTGCGTACCTGTGCTTCACCAATGTAGAGGCCACTCCAACGAACGTCGGATACCTACAGTATCAGATGGTAGCAGAGGTGATCCAGCTATCAGCCAGCCCATATCTTGCAACCAAACTGACAGGCCATATCACCGGGCATCAAAAGTATGAAGCCAATGTGGTAACACGACAAAAAGAAAGCCATCCCGTTCTTGATAGTACACTCGCCTCTCACTCTCACTCTCGCGTCCCCCTTTATCCGTGCCTACCGTGAGCTCAAGCACCCGGCTCGCTCTCTCCTGGTCTTCCGTTACAGTAAATCGCTGGCCTTCGGTTACTAACTGCATGATGTATTTTTGGAAAGACGACAAGAGAACAAAGAACGGCAGAAAATAAGGGAAAAGAGTCCGAGGGTCGCCCAAAAGGGAAGGCCGAATCTCTTCGAACCACATTAACAGAGTACCCCCTTCGTCCCCCGTTGCGAGTCTGCGGCAGCTCATTGGCTCATAGCACGACTACCGACGAGCCTAGATCCCAAACTCAAAACAACAATAAGAGCATAGTGGCCATCGAAAGCAATCAAAACAAGCCTGGCATTAATCAACGTATATAAGAGTAAAGATTGAATACAGACAGACAAAAAGTCCGGCGCCGTTTGAATTTCGCCGGGAGATGGGGAGGGGGAGGGAGGAGACGAGAGGAAGAGAGAAGAAGCCAGGGGAAGGGGTGGGTTTGGCTTGTTTGTACGTGATGATCAATCTGCTTTTCCTGCTCGAACCTTTGCCTTTCTTGCCTTTGTCCTTGTCTTGACCCCCTGCATCACCCTTGTTACCTCCCCCATGTTCTTGTTCGGCCACGTTGACCCTCCCGCCTTCGCCTTGACTTGTTCACTTTGCGACCTCGCAAACCTAACTTGGACCCTTTGTTTTAGATTTGTATAAGCGATGTAGGCTTTAGCCCAAGGCTCAGTCACTAGCCAATTACCCTTCTATCCCCTCTCCCCTCTCCCCTCCCTCAATCGATCGATCTTTCGCATCTAGTCGCTTTTTCTTTTCCCTTCAGTTCCTTTATTCATGCTAGCTTATCCTGTCTTCCTTCCCCATGCACTGTTGCTTTATCATCCCTAATTGAGTAGGCCGGTGTTCTAAAAGGGAATAAAATATAATAAAAATAAAAACATCGTAGTTGTTGGGATTCTTCGACCCGGTAATTTAGCCCGCGCAGGCAAGTTATGACTGATTTCTGCTTGGGTGGCTTGTTTTTCTTCCTAGGGGACGGACACTATGTTGAGCTAATAAAGCAAACAGTGTATCAACTGCGCGACAAATCAGCTTAGTCCGGACGCTCTATAGCCTTATTACCACCCCAGCTGTCCCATTCTTCTGCCCGTTCGTCTCGTTGTTTAGCTCGCTGACTTGGCTGTTGTTCTGCCGCACTCTTATCTCCCGGTCAGTCATGGTCAAACAAAAGAGAGAGAACTTAACCAGTCTGGTAAATCCGAATTTTAGGAGAGAAGGCCAGTTCCAGTTCCGGTGTCGGACTAGACGATTCCTGCAAGTAAAAGCGGCTATGGAGATATCATGATTTGCTGAAATTATGATTGTTTCGTCTGAAGACGATGAACGTCTCTCTCTCCCCCTCCCCCTCCCAATAAAAAGAGAAAAAGTCTGCTTTGTTGTTTTTAAGCATTAGTACAGGTGCATACACTACACTCAAAAACGCGCCAATGCTACTGCGAACTTAAACTTACAGCATACAATAAACTATATCTGAGTGCCTTCATACTTAGCTTGTGGTGCTGAGAGCTGGTGGGTGGATTGTTGGAGTGCTACAGTGTGTGATGTTCCACCCGTACCAAAGTATACTGCCGTACGTACAGACCACCCACCTCCAAACTTGTCGCAGTCCCAAAAATAAGCTTCAGGGTTTCCTATAACTTGCAATAGAAGGTGTTTAGTTTTTTATTGGGTGGTTGTGGTGGTGTGGATAACCAGGGGACTTCCCTGCTTGACACGTTCTATAATGCTTAGTTTCTCTTCCGAGTCAAAACATGGCCTGAAGACGCACATGCCCTCAAGGCGCAGCGGGCTTGGGCTTATCCTCGGGCAAATATATCCAAGTCTTTTTGTTGCTTTGTTGCCAGAACTCGCCCTTGAGGCCGTAACTGTGTACACAGAGCAAGGGGGTTTCCATTACCAAGTGAAAACCGAATAAGCCCAGGATTGCAAAGGTACGCTTGTTTGCGGCTAGACACGGACGGCTCCTCGACCGGACTCGAAGGGAGCAACGTCTCACCCATTAACCCTTACAAGACAGCGTCGCAAAAGGCCATCTTTGCCCAAGATTCATTCTGGCTAAATATGCACAAGTCGTGTCATGTCAGAGTCAGCAGCTAGCAGGCATGTTGGCCATGCGGGAGTATCCAGAGCATACGTGCAATGCCATAAAGCTTGGGCGAAGTATATAAAGCACTCCTGAGGGATAGCTTGAACTAAAACGGCTTCTTTTGCGAGCTTCTAGATTTCTCCTTGGCAATGTCAAAAAATGAGGGTTTGTAGGATTTATGCCACTTCCTTCCCCCTCCCTCCCCTTCTACGTACTTATTTATGATTCTAGGCGCCTACCAGGCCAGAAGAGTGCAGTAAGGATCAGCGCCTTGCGCCAAAGGGAATAAATTACTTTATCACTTTTGAGTTAGTTAGAGACCAAAAAAGAAAACAAACCATACGTAAAAAAATACGAATAATTAAAACCAGGCCTGTTGTTCTGTTTGTTCCCTAGTAGACCAACTCCATCGTCAGATTACACATTTTTAGCTCTATCTGTCAGATTTTGATGCTAAACTGCCCTCCAACGACAACCAGGTCCGTTGGATAGTAGCAAAAAAAGAAAGGAAAAGAAAATGATAAAAAAGGCCCGTATTTTTCGTGCTGGGCTGCCTGTTCGGGCTTGCCCAAGTCTGCTCTAGCATCTCAGATGTTGCACCGTGTCTTCCGATTGACGGCTATAACGAGCTTCCAGCCCGAAGGGAGAAGGGACCCACTGCGGGCCAGCCAATATAACCCTTGTCATAAGGATCCGTTAATCCTTGTACAGTGATGTAATGATTGAAAAGACATGCGCGCAACATAAAGCGCGTATGCAGTACCACTCTTAGTTTATGTACTCGCTGTGCTATACTCGAGTACAGCCATGTACTGTACTTGTCTGCGTTTTCGAATCACACGCGACTGTCTTATTCCCGGCGAGAGCGCGAACTGCTTTCGAACAACACGTGGACTATCTCCAACATCCATTTTGTTGGTGTGTCTGAATCTACTGACAGCAAGAAAGGAGGAACGGCGTGTACAGAAAATATAGGACATCTGAGTCTACTAACAAGCGGGGGTTACTTGGTCGGGCTGTGAGGGGAGTGGGGATATGACTGGCGCGTGACTTTGGTACTCGGGGCCCACTCGTTTGGCTTGTCTTGTTACGGCATACGTACCCAAAGACTACACTATCAGATAGCATGGCCTGGAGATGCATGAATGTCCTCACCGACTGCCCAGGTAAAGGACATCCGTAGATGGCCGGACGTGTGCCATAGTCGTAAAACCCATGAGACAAACGCCAAGTTCCTACGAATGAGTGAAGGGACACAACCTCCTCAAACAAAAAGCCGCTGAATTGAAAACACGGGATATTAAACATCGGGGTGACTGGCGCTGACCCAAAAAGGGAGCCAAGGAAACCAGCCAGCAGAGATGAAAAAAAAAAAAAAAAGGGAAAAAAAAAGAGGGGTAAGACGAGGCAGTGAGACAGGACGGAGCGCGTCTTGATTACAGATATGTCTCTACTCTCACTGTTTAGAGTGACGTCAGCTTTGCCCCGAGGCCCTCAGAATCACAGACAGGCTTCAGAATGGCGTCAGCTCCCTCAGCTGGCCACTATTATCGCTCTGGTGGCTCTTTGGTGAGTCTGGCTATCTACCAGCCAATCTGTTCGCAGCCGTCCTCTACTGACCTCGACGCAGCTACACTACCTGCCCAAATAGGCTACGTGGGTTCCACGGCCGGTCGTGCCTGGTGCACACAGAGGCAGAGCTACAGTGCTATGAGCGGGCTCAACTCGCATCATTTGGGCTCAACGGAAAACGAAATGACGACAGGCGTAATCATGGCGGATTGGGGTTGGTCTCCTTTCGATGGGGCGTTTCTGCCCTTTCGACTGGACTGGTTGGTCACTTGGCCATGTTCCGCGCTGTTGCTTTATCTGGGCAGATAGTTTGGGCTCTAGATTGTGACTAGATCTATATAGGAAGGAGCCAAGTATGCGGACAGAGAAGGAGGGCGGGTTGTTCAGGCAGTGTGGGGAAAGAGCAAACAGAAGAGGGCTCTGAAGCCCTGATTCTTTTCTCGTCCTGCTCACGATGCTTGCTGGCCCTTTTGTTCTATCCCACAGGTTTGACAAATTGCATCTTATCAGTGATACTTTTGTTATCAGCCCTGTTTTAATGCTTTATTCCCCCCCTCCCTCATTTTCTTTTCTTTTCCTCTGTGGGTGGGCGTGTGTTATTGTGTGTCCAGGTCTGTCTACTTGCCTGTCTTACCACGAACGTCTCCTTTATGCACTCTGCTTTCCTGGTAGCGTCCCATGTCGGATGATAATTTATTTAGTCCGAATGATATATTATCCTTTTTTTCCGTTCTTTTTTTCAGTAATCTTTCATTCAATCTAGCATCTTACTTGCTCATCGCCTTAGAATAGCGCCGAGATGGCCTTTGTCTCTTTATTATCCTCATTTAATCGTTTGCCCGACTTTCCCTCGACTTCGCGGCCCTGGGGCCCTACATTTCAGCTCCTTTCAGACGGAACAATCTAGGCCAAGCAAGCAGTCTTCTTCCTATCAGTTGGCGACTTTTATGCCATCATTTTCCATAGGGTTCCTGTCTCCTGCCTCCATTTTCGACCATTTGCATGCCTGGTTACTATGCGCTGCAGCCTGATGTCGGAGTGTGTGCATAATTGGCAGTTTGGCCGCTCCAAGTGATAGCATAGCAGCTTCGAGGTAGGATAAGTCTCCGACTATACGAACCGTACTGTAAGTGCATTTACTGGCTCGCAAGTTTCCATTTGCTATTCCCCTCCCTGTCTTCTTCCCAAATCTCCAAATTCCTCTAGTCTTAGGTTCTAACTCCATACTTATGGCTGAAAGCTAGCATGTAATGCTGGTGCACGTATGCACCCCGAATTTATGTTTGTACATGAACTTATAGCCTCGCCTACATGCCTATTCTACCTGTCTCTCCTTTCTTTGCCATACGACAAATAATCGCAAAGCCTTGCTTGCTAAACTTCCCGATGATCTGTCTCAAACACCGCTTTTTTCCACATTGCTTCTATCGGCCTTCTCCCTGTTGTAGTCCCACTTCTATTACTTATCATGGGTACAATTCATGTGCTGCTGCTATTAGTGATCCTACACGAACGAGCCAACTCAGTGGAACTAACTCTTAGTGCTAGGCCGGCCGAAATCTCTCTGAAAAGGCTAGCCTGTGTGACGACGACATAAATTTGCACACAAAGCTCCAGACCTGCACTTATACTGGCTTCATGCAGGCAGCGCTGTCATTTGCACTCCGGATTTGAATTCGGGGATGCAGAAGGCGTTGCTGCAATTTATGGACGGTGGCTTGCTAGAGGGAGGCTTGCTGGTAGAGCCCAGTGCCATTGCGAGTGCTACAGCGGTTAGAGTGCTGGACAAAGCAAATCGTCTCCGACGACAACCCAACATGTAAGACTTGTCGAGTGCAAGACACGTACACGCCGCAGGATTTGAAGCTATTTGGCTCTGTGGTGGTACTGAGGCCGAGGCTCATTAATTGTAAGTACGCTCACTGTGTTTTTTCTTCTATATTCTTAGCAAGGAGTATACCGACCAAGACTACTCCGTAGGCATGGGGTAAACAAGTCTATCCGTACCCCTCTGGCAAGCCAAATAACGGTTGGACTTTCTTGCTCTTCAGCGTTGTTTTCTCATATCACCACCTCCCTGCTTTTTTTCTTTTTCTTACGATTTATTGCCCTTGAATTTATCACCTTTTTTCTCTTATTTCTTTTTGTATTCTGTTTCTACCAGGATAAATTAACCATCATCCCCTCTCTTAATCTTCTCTTGACCCCCTCTATCCGACGAGTCACCCCTTCACTTCCCTACACGCCCTACTTACCACCCCCCCCCCTCATCATGCAGCGCTATAGAAGATAACAAGAGCAGAAAAAAGTCCTGTGCAATAAGTGCAGATGAAAAAACCGGCAAGCCTATAGGCACCAACCCGGCAATCTTACACTTAATCAGCACAAACAAATAGGTTGCGACTCGGGGCATAGCAATCTGTGTGTAAATACTTCCTTGTTCCCCAGTCCATATCGTCGTGTGAGTTTTGTCCGTCCCTCCATCGTCTTGCTTTTCCTTTTTTTTCCCTTTTTTTTTTTTCCCTATACCCTCCGCAGTTTTTTTCTTTACTTGCCTACTTTGTTTCTTTTGTCGAGAGTCTTGTTTTCTACCAACGGCCTCCACTAACTTGTGTCGAGTAACACATACAACCACTCATACAGAGCCCAATACTTCTCGTTTTCCTGGTCCTTTTTTCTTTGTTTTTTTCACCTGTCGCCGTGCAGGTCTGCTGTACTTCTGGATAGTTCTCCCAACTTCAAACTGAACTTGCCAACCTTGGTAAATTCACCTTTCTCTCCCAGTCCAGCACACAGTTATTACAGACTGACGGCGCTCCTTCTCTTGCTCTGTGCTTCCTCGTCCTGCCTTTCCGTCGACACAACCAGAATCACAAAATCGCTGCTGCTTTCACGTCCCGACGAATCTTGCTTTGAATAGACTCTGTTGAGTTGGACTTCAACAGACACAGCTTGGGTAAGTCGATGTTTATTTTTGCCTTGCGCTTTGCTTCGGTTGTGCTATATCACGTACCAAGTCCCCGTTTCCCATGAGCCCCGTTTGTATGCTCTTTGATCCTACACTGAAAAAAAAAGCATCCTTTCCTCACTGCAACATCCTGTTCCCACACTTGCTCACAGCAACTTTGACACCGGCGTTTTGTTACCCTCTCCACTTATACCACATATACGCCCCCTTCTACTCCCCCCTCTACTTCTACCCACACCTGCTGCCAAGCTTTTGCCTCTTTACCCGATCCCCCCCCTTCTTCTTTTTTCCTTGTCCTTTGTCCTTCCAGCTCTTGGCTTCATACTTCGTTCACTTCTTCTATTTATTTGCTTATCACCCACACCTTCCTTCGCTTTTTGTATATTGTCTTGATACGCATAGCCTTTCCTCCCCCCCCCCCCCCCACAAGAAATTTCTTGTGTGCGCATACAAGCCAAAGAAAGTTAGCATCCACCTCTGATACAAATACCTGAAGCCATCCCGGCCTTTAGATCCCAATATCGGGCTCTGTATCGTCGTCACCCTCATCCATACATCTCTTTGAACCCTACATAATCAGTGTGTGACGGTCAGATTCTGATCCTTTCTCTCGTTGGTACTCTAGATCCCCTGAACAGACTCTTGCTTCTCTTGAGCCTTGTCGCAGCCATTTGTTTCTAGGCAGAATATTTGGATTATAGCCTTCCAGTTATACACAATCACTTGGTAGAAACTGGCTCTGGTGTTGCTTTGCTTGCGATGCCTTCCTTACCGCAAAGACAACTACAGATGGAACCACAGCCACAGCCACAACCCCGGTTCCACTCGTCCTCAAATCTTCAAATACCACCCCAATACCAGCGATCGTCGCAGACTCCGAACCAGCTACAGCTGCTGCTGCAACCGGACTTTCAGTTCCATTCACAGACGCAGCCATCTCTCCAGCTGCATTCGCAACCCCAATCGCAACAGACCCCCCAAGAGTCGCGCCAAATACAACAGCGCCAGATCTGCCAGCCCCACCAAGCCCGGGAAGCCCGGCCAATTCAGCAAGTCCAACATGATATACCGGACCAACAGACGACGCAAGCCCATAGACAGTTGCGGCGCTTGTCGCAAAGTCATAGCCAAACAACTCAGCAAGGGATCCACTCTTTTAATGATACCCAGGAGGAGGCTAGCCGTATCGCAGATGATCCCATTGATCCATCTATGATGGACCAGTCGTCACTTTCAAACAAAGCAGGTATGTTATGAAGTTTCTCCATCTTAAGGCATGCGGAGGCGCCCCAAACAGTGTTCTGGGTAGCTAGTCGTCATAGCTTCTCTTAGCTGCCTAGCGCCTAAGTCTTCCTGGTTCTACATTTCACTGGGCTTCCACCAGTATCTAAAGTCACTGCGTTAAATACTAATCCCTTCTGTTTTTTGCTGATAATTAGTCGTCCCGGAAAGAAATTCAATGCCCTCTTTGAAGCGAGCGCGGTCGCCAGAACCCGACATTGGCTACCACTACCAGCCTGCTGTTGTGTCCAACAGAGACGACGAAGGTGGTAAGAAAACCCCGATTCTAGCTACTCGATATGTCCATGTTAACAGACTTTTAGGTACTCCAGTCCCTCGAGATGCCAACTCTAACCCGATCAAACGCATGAGAACTGCAGTTAGAACGCGGTCCGGGGCCAACACTGCCACTACTCCGGTCATGGCAACGGATACTGTTGGTACTTCCAGTATTGCAACCTCCAATCCATCGACTGCAATGTCCATGCCTATGCCAGTCTCAATGCCTGTTTCGATATCAAATACGATTCATACTTCAACCCCAGCTTCTTCCATCCCAACCTCTATTCCTGCATCTGTCTCTGGATGTGCTCCTTTATCCGCCATCGTTTCAACTCCAACGTTGGAGACTACTGATATGTACCCGACGTACCAGACCATACCTCCTTTGCCAGCACTTTATTCCCAGCCGATTTCCGGAAGAATGGTTATGACCCAGCAGCCGCAGTCTCTGCAATATTTATCATCGTACATGGCCCCGAGATTGCCTCCCATGCCGCAATCTCATGCTTCCTTGCCACCGCCGCAGCATATGCAGCACGCTGGCAACAACGGGTCTACAAAGCCGCCAAAGCCCCCCGTTGTCAAGTCACTCCCCACGGTCAGAGATCATACCACCTCGGATGTGTGTGAGTCTGGGGATGAATATATTCCTCGTGAAATTGATGCAGCCGGCGAGCAGAAGGTCAAGCCAAATGGAGAGCTTACTGAAGGCCGTAGATACCTTTGCAAAACGTTCCACTTGCCTCATCGAGCTGATAAGCTGTTTATGCTGGCTACAGAGTGTGCCCGAGTTCTAGGATATCGAGACTCATATCTACTCTTCAACAAAAACCGCTCATTGTTCAAGATGATAGCCAACTCGATCGAAAAAGAAGAGCTGGTACGCTTGAGCATAATACCATATTCATATCGCTCGCGACAAATTGCTATCGTTTCTGCCCGCTCCATGTTCCGCCAGTTTGGCAGCAGAGTCATTATCGACGGACATCGTGTGCGCGATGATTACTGGGAGGCTAAGGCTATCAAACAAGGATTCACCGAAGAAGAGTTATCTAGCGACAAGCGTCCTGGCGCTGCAAAGGCAAGAGCTCTGGCTGCCGCGACTGCTGTCGCAGAAGCTGCTGCAGCACAGGCTGCTGTGGATCAGCAGCATGCATTATTGCAGGGTGGCCATCATGACCTTTCATATGGCCAGTATCACGGCTCTGCTTCACACTACATGCAACCCGTCCTGCCAATGCCGTCAGTCAACAGCTATTACGATCAGCAGGTTCTGACCACGTCAATACCTCAAGACTATGCAGATTCCCGTGCCCATCGTCAGGAACTAGGCAGCCACTCCTATGATCAGGCGCAGTCACTGTCGATCGATTACCATGGCCAGAATCACGCCTCTGAGCTGAACAGACCTGCATCTCAACAACGAGAGATGCGCAACGGCTATACGAATGATATGTGGCGTCGCTCTCACGATCAGTCTCATTCAACTGTTTCTCAGCCCCCATCTGCTATTGAGCCAGGACAGACCTCAATTTCTTCGGGTACTACAAGATACTCTCCGCATCCCTCCTACGGGGTGTACAACACGGCTCCTGCGGCTAGCGCTTCGACGCCTACAACGGCTTCCATTACGACTCAGAGCCCTTCTTCGATGATGACGAGCTCACCGTACGCATATTCCATTCACACACAAGCTCCTGCAGCCTCAACAGCCATGAGAGGTACGTTGTGAGATTACCGTTCAATTTGTGTTTCTTTTCCACTAACCTTTTTTCTTTTCCGACAAACTTAGCTTCGGTGCCTGCGCTTTCAACACCACAAAGCTATAGCTACCCGCCGCCACCCTCAAGTCAAATCTGGCCACAGACTGTTCCACAGACCACCCAGAGCAACTATTCTGGCTACACAACGAACCAAACATCACCGTCACAAGCTCAAAATCCGGACAACCAACAGCAACAACAACAATACCAAAGCACCATATCACCGGTGTCAAGTCGGCTGCCTTCCAATATGCCCATGCCCTCCATATCTACAATGAACCAATCTTACTCCAACCATTCGATTTACCCATCGGATCAAACCCCGCGCCAGTACCTGCCGCCTGTCAGCCAGCCTTCTTCTACACAGACCTGGTCGACCCAGCCATCCCAGCCCATCCAATCCGGACGCGCTTCCACCACTAGCCAGCCGCAGTGGTGGCCGGCTCAGCAGCAGCAGCAGCAGTAGAGTGCTTGTAGGTCTGTTTATGAAAGACGACGGGTCTACTGTGGCTTTAGACCAATGAAGCAGCGGCGTAAAAAGGTATAGCTGGGGAGGGCCACCTTTGGGTGGTCTATCAATGCTGACATACGACAAAAGGCTTGTCGCATAGGGGAACAACATGTCTTTTCTTTCATTCTTGCCCCCTCATTTTCTGCTTTTCTTCTCCTTCTGTCCTTTCGTTCTTGCGCCTTTAACTTCTCCTTTCTTTGTTTCGTCGGGCTTATCTATCTTCTTTTTCTTACCCCCCCCCTTCTTTCTATATGCACATACCCATTTTTATGCGGATATTTTAGAACGTTCTGTCACGGCTGCTAGCTTTTATCTTTCAGTTCCTCCTATATTTTTACATTTTTCTTCCCTTTTCTCCCACTTTTTATTTTATTATTATTTTTACACCCATCACCCATTATCTATCCACTTCTCTATTCTGGTCTTATTTTCGTTTGGAATCCATCTCTTTTTACTACGTCTAGTTTTTCTGGGACTAAGAAAACAAAACAACAACAACAACAACAACTTCAAAAAAAACCCCTTGCTCTTGGCATTTTCCCGTTGAAACTCCTCGCAGTCCTAGACATAATTCCGTGTAATAATTCATTGTCTTTTACACTCTTGTGCTACCACTGGCTTGGCTAATAACAATGACTTTTGTAGAGCAAATAAAAGTGGGGGAGGAGGGTTTATAAACTAACGCGATCAAGGCCGTGGTTACACACATAAGAAAGAAAACACGAGTCACGATCATCTATAACTAATTATTGACACACAAAGGGTCCATTCACGATTCACCAGGCCATCCATCGAGTCACGGAAAACACCAAGGTAGAATTTTTATGCTTATTATTTTTTATTATCACTGTACAATATACATGATCAAATTACACACTGTCAAGTTGCAGCCTGTTATTTGTCTGTAAATGATGAACCATCTGCCGCCTTGGGGACAAAGATAGGGCAGGGCGATGGATGGCAGAGGTTTGATTTCATGAAGGGTTGTGGGGAGATATTTGTGTGGGTATGATGGAGCGTAATGTAGAATGGAAAAAAAAAAAGGAAAACACGAACATAAATGGCAGGGAATAGCCAATATCAAAAGAGAACAAACCAGACCAATGAATAAACGAAAAGCAGCTTCTAGCCATCACTTGCTAGTCAATCACTAGCAAAGGAATGTGTTTAGGCGTTGGTGGGCTTCAGGACCATGCGTTCGCTGGAGCTTGAGGTGAAGGGTACTCCCAGCTCAAACAGCTTCAGGCAGGCAGAAGAGAAGTCCTTGAAAAACAGCTCGTTGTCCTTGGCATAAGCCTCAACGTGCTTGCGGAAAGACTTGTCCTGAATGAGAGACAGATCAGTGGGCAGCATCATTAGAGACTTGGAGCTCTTGTTCTCGTACTGCATGGGGCCATTCCACTTGCGCTGCTGCCACTTCTCGTCCAGAAGCAGGGTGTAGAAGTCATTGGTCATGACAGTGGGAGAGTAAGTCCAGGGACCATCAAAGCCGGAGCGGCTGGTGTGGCAGCGGCCTAGGGCATGAGCACCGGCCAGAGCAACAATCTCCTGGTCGTTGAATCCCATGCGGTAGAAAATGTCACGCAAGTGCTTGGGGCCCTGGGTAGCATCGGGCAGGCGACCATCGGGAGTGCAGGCAGCGGCTAGACCATCAGTGCGGCCGGGGCGAAAGGGAATAATGGGGCCCTGCATCTCCTGGACAGCACAGACGCCACCCAAGATCCACAGGTCGGAGTAGCTGATCCAGGGGAACTTGGCCTTGACCGGCGCCAAGAAATCACGGGCAGCCTTGAGGCCAGCGTTGGCACCGTGATCAGACTCGGGACTAAAGCGCATGGTGGCACCGTTGGAACCACCAGTGCCAGTCTCCTTATCGTAGGTGCCGGACGCGTGCCATGCCAGACGCAGTAGAACGGGGCCGTAGCTGCCGTCGTCATAGTCATCCTTCTCCTCTAGACGGCTGGCAATCTCGTTGTAGACGGCCTGGTAATCGGCCTGGGTGCGTTCCTTGGGCCCGGCAGCACCCTGGTTGTAGAAGAAGTAGCCGCCACCAAGAACGGCAGCAGCACCAGCCAGGTAAAGCAGAGATGAGCTGCCCTTCTTGGGGGGCTCAGAGGAGTAGAAGCGGCGGCCCTGCTGAGCGGTCTGGCGGGGAGCGGCGATGAAGGCGCGGCGAGTCGAGGCTCGGATAGCCGAGCGGGCAAACTGGCGGGAAGCGGAAGCCATCTGTGATGAGATGAAATTAGCCCAAGTCAATAGATATAAAAACGGCTGTGAAGAGCGTGGGCGTTCTCAGAAGACAAAAAAACAAGCTGTTTTCTAGAATAGATTGAGCGTACCTCGAAGATGATTGATGTGATTAGAAACTGATGGAAGGAAAAAGAAAACAGGACGCCGAAACAGCCACAGCTTGTGGGGGGAAAAGGGCGACAGAAAGAAAAGTCCAAGACGTGGAGAGAGCACGGAGATGAACAGGGAGAAATGGAGAGACGGACAAGTGAGGGGAGGGGGGACGACGAGACCTTTATACCCCAAGGTAAAAAGGCAGAAGCAGAAGAAGAGGGAGGAGAGGAGAAGGGAGAAGGAACAAATGCCAAGTACAGGTGTACCTTTTGGGGACAAGAGCGAAGCAAATATAGCAGGAGCAAGGAAATATGGGGAATCAATCAACTGATGGATGAACGACGAGCATCAACTAGGAAGGAAACAGCCACAATCTAAGAAAGGCAAGTCCCCAAGTATATTCCATCCATCGCCACACTAGCCGGACCCAATTAGCCACACACTGATTGGCCGACTAAATAGTGAATTTAGTCCCTCTCCAGCTTGGTTTTCTTGTTGTGATGCGCCTGTTTGCTTTCTTGCTGGAGGAGGGGAGGGGGTTTGTGAGGACATCTTGTTTGGAGCCAGAGCTTTCTGGCGGTAGTGGGTGTGGTGTGGGTGGATATGGGTAGGTGTGGCCAATGCTGGTTGTTATTGCAGATGCACCGCAGGAAGAAAAAAAGGCACACACTACACAAATACGTGGACTATCATTGGCTGGGACGGATGCCACAAGGCGACCCCTTGCAAGCCCACCTCTTTTTCCCTGGTAGGAGCGGAGCATGGCAATTTTCAGCAACATCCCTATTCCAGAGGACACAGGGATGGGGCAGCAAGAAGGAGGGAGCACGGCTCCAAGCTGGCCTGACGAAGGGCTTCATAAGAGGAACAAGCAAGGAGAAAGGAGAGGGGCAGCGGCAGCAAGAGCGGCAGCAAGAGCGGCAGCAACATAGACAGCAAGCGACCTTCTATCTGATTCCATGAAACAGCAGCAGGCTATCTATTCAGGCAAAACAGGAAGGTAGACTACCGGCCACTTCTGAATGAAACGCTTGTCTTAGTAAGCAGCATATCACGAACTACAGGAATACAAGAGCAAGGTTTTTGTGTTTTTGTGTTTTTTCTTTTCTGCCGGTATTACACGTTGTGCAGTTTTTCTGTCAAGGCAAACCAGTTACAGCCATGGTTGCTAGGCGATGAGGCAATCTCAGGAAACAATACACGACAGCCTTTCGTACCCAGTTGCTTTGTGTGATTTTAACGTGCAGTGGGGTCGCTCATTGCCTTCGGCAAGAGCAAGCGGCCTTCCGCTAGCCTCTGGAAGAACAGGATCGTGAAGGATTCCAAGGGAAGATAAAAGGATGGGCCTAAGGGGATCTCGGAACTGAAGCAAAAGGAGTAAGGGAGGAGAGCAAGTTGCGATGCAGTAGTGGGCAAGCAATGTAAAGGAGAACACGAAGAAATAAAGACTAGCAAAGCCCCACTTCGAGGACCAAGTTCACAGGCATGAAGAAGAAGAAAAAGCCCCCAGCACAACATGTGCGTCCGCCACCGCCCCTTACTATACGACTGTTATGCGAGCTAGAATACTGCTCAGGCTTAGACGTAAAATATATTCAATTCAAATCAATACTGCTCAGGCAGGCTGCTGCCATGTCCGGCGCCCGGCGTCCGGCGCACTGTTGAGCAGTGCTACTTCCACTTCGTGGTAGATAGCATTGCGCTTCAGCACGGCCTGGGGTAACGATGCCCTCCCCTGGCCAGAAACAAAAAAACAAAAAAAACAGGTTTCTCCCATCGTAGAATGCCATTCCCTGCATACAGAGATAATGCCACAGCGCGCAGTGTCCATGTCCTAAATGTCTCTAGTCTTGGCAGCCAAATGCTTCGCTGAGCGGTGCTTTTTTCTCCAGCATACAGGAAAAAAGAAAAGGAAAAACCTGCCTTGTCAGAAGACCCAGGCCAGACTTTTCCTTCGGCCCACGGCAATTCCTTCTAAGCCCACTGTCGCAATGGGTGTTCCATACTGACGCTATATCGACAGGCATGGCCTGTCCCGTCATAGCCAGCCACCAAAAACTCGGAACACGCGCTGCCGACTAAGTCTGCCCCTCCCCATCCCACTCCTGCTTCTACTCGTTCTGTCCCAGCCTAGCGCTCCTTATCTCTGGCCCTTCTTCGCTTTCTTATTTTAGGTTGTTCACGGACTCTCGGAGGCACGTTGCCTTTCCTCGCGTTGACTGCTATCTCTCTCGCCAGTTGCAGCTTGCTTCGCCTGTTCGCTATTTTTCCCTCGATTAGCCTTGGCCCGAAACTACACAAGAGCAAGACGTGCGCTGTGTTATTTAGCTGTTAGATACAGTGCTCCATTGGTCTCTACTTGTAGTATTCCTAGCCGTATGCGACTTGAAGCATGAGGCTGTTTGAAACTATAGTGCAGCCGGCATAGGAGGCGGCCGGCCTAGCTACAAAAAGACTTGACACCAATTTTTAACTTGCCTCTAGCGCAGCGTTATCCTACCTCTGTCTTATCTGCATAGTTGACTGCTTCTTATGTACAAGTCACTCATGCTTCTTGCGAGCTAGCTCGGATACCGCCGGGCGAGGAACTGCCCAACGCTTCAAAGCTAATCAATCAAATGGAAACTAATTTTCCCCATAGGCTTTCAGCTTGACCTTGCGTCATCGAGATAGCGGCCCCTGGTAGCTAGCTCACCCTCCCCTAGGGCTACAATAGCGAGAAGCTCGCCCTTTATGCCTTCCGGCCCCAACAACATTGAAGACACGGCACTACAAGTGAGCACCTGGTGTAAAAATAAGCCATAATGTATTTGTTCCCATGCAGCTTCTGATTCCAACCACCAATGTAAATGCCAAACAAACATACATTCGTCCCATCAACATCATGTGTTTTTTCTTTTTTTTTTTTCTTTCCTCAAAAACCCACGGCAAAATGAAGCAAGGCTGACTAGACAAAATAGCTAGCAAACGGATGCAGAGACAAAGGAAAGAGAGAAAGAGTCATGGCATAAATGCTCTATGCTCCCAGAATATACCACCAACCGCGGGTGCTTGCCTACTCAAAGGTTTGCAGCATACATAGACGAAGCCACACGTCTGTGTCTAGTGGAAGGGTGCAGTGCCGGTGAGGGCAGCGTCTTCCGTCATACAATGGAAGTCATAGTAGTTGTAGTACATACTCTCGGCCTTTTGACGCGTAGATTCGTCCATTTCAATCGCGGTTGGGCCGTCTTCTTTGCCGCCTGAACGGGCACGAGAGGCGACAGCGACCGACGCAGGACTGCAAAAGAGAAGTGCGGTGACAATCATTAGCACAGAACTCGCTCGATGGCAAAGAAAGCACAGTCGCAAAGAACAAGGAGAAAAAACAAGAAAAAGAAGAAGAAAAAGAAGAAGAAAAAGAAAAAAAAAAAAAAAACTTACCCAAAGAACTCGCGGTCCACGACAAGGAACTGCTGCATGGCGTCCTTGCCGCCCCGGTACTGCAGGTAGCTCAGGTATCTCAGCGTAAACGCCCGCTTCAACCCAGTTGACAAGCGGCTTTTAATCCGCAAATTGTCAAACACTTGCTTGATCCGCTTGCTCTGCTCAGCCTCGGTCTCGGGCGTTGTCGGCTGCTCGAGCTCAAACTCAATCCACTTCTCCCAGAAGATGCGGCTATCCACATACCATTGCATGTTAGTGGCAAAGGTCTCGCGGGCTTCAGCCACGGAGCCCTTGACCTTCCACAACAAGAACGCCCACTCAGCCACCAGTGCGCCTTTGATGAAAATATCGACCTGTGGAGAATCAATCTGCGTCTTCAAAATCTGAATGGCATCATCAAGGCTTCCCTGGCGACGCTCTAGCTGTGCCCAAGAGATAACGGCTTCAACACACTCAGGCAGTTTCATCAGGATGGCCTCATGAATCGCACGAGCAACGTCAATACGGCCCTGGCTTTCCTCAAAGTAGGCAAACTGGATGCGGATGCCTGGTCTGCTGATGGGTACGTGGATCGTGCATGCTCGGAGATAGATGTTTCGCATGTCCTCTTCTTTTCCAGACAGAGACGACATCCATCTCACGTAGCGGAACCAAAACTCATCGTAGTGAGCGCAGGCTACTAGACACCTCTCGTAAAGGAAAATGATGCGAGAATTACTGCCCTCAGACTCCTCAAAATCAAGGTACTTGTTCCAATTCACCAGTTGGCTGTTGTCTAGCTCTGTGACATGGAAGTATGGTCGCTTGATCTCGGACTCGAAAGCCCACCGCTTGGTTGTTTCGGACTGAGTGCGAGTGAAAATCTCATAATACATGATGTCAATCTTGCCGCGGATATCTCGCTCAATCTCAAGTTCAGACTTGGGAGCACCACCATAGGCTGCGTGTTCAGAGGCAACCTCTTTTTTGAACCGGATTAGATTCTCCTCTGACACGAGGTCCTTGATAGGTCGCTCCTGGCAGAGATTACGGAACCGCTCAAAGTACCGGGCATATTGATGCATGGGGATATGTATGAGGCGCATCAGAATAGCCAAAACTTCATCCTGAGCCTCTTGGCGCTCCTCAAATTCAATGTACTTATCCCAGAAAGGATGTGCCAGGAAGTCGAGTCCTACACATGCAGCGCCACGTTCAAACAAACTAGGGGATGATTAGCTGGTTATTCGTTGATTAGAGGGGAGGATGGATAGAATGGAGAAGGGGAAGTGATACTGATAGGGATTTGGGTAAGTCACGTCGGCAGCTGCGGTTAACGTATTATAATTGCATCCGACCATAGTCTTGTTAATGGAATTGGGCCATAGTGCAACGTATGTAGTCAGTCCAAACCGAAGCGGCGCAACCAGCAACACAAAAGAGAACAGAAAGGTAAAGAAGGGGAGGGGAGGGGTGGAGAAGGACAACAAAACTCAAAAAGCTCTCGGAGAACAGATGATGAGACAGTCGGACGGAGCCAAGCGGAGAAGATAGATAGCCCGAATTATTTTGGCGGAGAGAAAACTGGTTCTTGGAGAAAACAGTGAGGAGTCAATCCAGTCCCAGCCATTCTGGAGGGGGGTTTGAAGTATCTCACCAGGAGGCAGCTTTGACGAGATCCTCATCCTAACGACCAGTAGTCAACTAGAATGTTGCAGCGTGGGACATGTAGCGGAGCCAGATATATATATATACATGCACGGGGACACCAAAAGCGCGCCAGTAGCAGGACTGTCGTATGGGCGTTCGTGTAGGAGTGGGTAAACTATGACGTCCATGAAGAAGACAAAGACTGTTCCTGTGTCTACGTTTCAATGGGTATAGATAAAGGAGGAGGTATGGACGAACCGAAGGGGAGGGGGAGGAAAGGGTATCCATCCGTCCATGGAATATTAAACTTACTCTCTAACAGGCTGCGGGACGTGGGTGGTCTCCATTTTAAAGGAGCAGTATTCAGTCCAAAGATCGACCGAGTTGCCAATGCTAGCACACCCTCGTTCATATATCTAAAGAGGTCGTGTGCAAATGGTTAGCGAAGCTGTATTGTGCTGTTCAGCTCAGGATTTGCCCTCACCATTTCCGCGGCTTCAGGGCCGGCTATGTTGAACTCCAGATCGGCGTACTTCTTCCAATATCCAAAAAAGAGCGGGAACTTGTGGAGGAAAGCATCATAAGCGCTACGAAATGACGAAATAGCTTGTGGACTGGAGTTTCTGTTGAGAGTGCCCTCCATTTCGGCAGCTCTCACATACTTTTCCCAGGCCTCGAAGCTATCTGGGTCGGAATCCTGCGGAGGAAGGAAAGGGGGATGTCAGTATCAGACATACATCCAACGCTGGGTTAGCCCTGGGCTTTCGGCCAGTTGTCTTACCACTTCGCTCTTGAGACGCTTCAGTTCAACATTTTCATCGTCGCCAGCAGCATATTCGTAGTCGGCCATGGTTGATATAAGCACGGATAGACAGCTAGGGGCTGGTAAGCCTAGACAGGATCAAACGAATGATATCGTGGTTCTCAGCGTAGCGGGAAAAAGCGAGGGCGTCGATTCGGTGAGGCTGACAGTTATGAAGGGGCCAAAATACGTAGGCGGTAGCGTTCGATACGGTGACGAGAAGACCAGTAGACGGAGAAAGGGCCGGTTCCAGGCTAACACAGAATTAAGAGAGCTTCAGGCGCTCAAGGCTAGGAGAGTTAATGTGACAATGGAATGATTATATATGTGTATGAGAGCGAAGCTGTTTTCCTTCAGGGTTTTTTTTTTTCGCGAAATTTCGACGCGCTGAGCATGCTAGTTGGAAATTAGCACGTATGCTGTGTTAGGATAAGCGGGTACGCCATGTGCTTACTGGGCAGCTATATACCGGTCACGTGACTGTATGGGCTATATGGAGCTTGGTGCTAACCCTTAGATGTCTCCTTGTTAGTTGCTGGGAACCAAGAAACATGGCCGTCTGCTGTCCCAACGTGCAAATATCTGTGCGATCTACAATGCAAGAGTCTGGATCTGCTGTCAGCATCGCTTTCTGATCTTCTGATCCTCCGGTCTTCTAATCACGACGAGCTGCCCTAATACTGCTGCCTCGCAACCTCAACCCTCCCAGCACACCTGCCCCAGCCCGCTTTTTCACCCAACTCTCCACCTATCTTATCATAGTGGGGCCTCGATCTGCTGCTAATAGCTCTCAAGAAAAGCAGGCCTATTAGCTTGGGCACCACAGCAAAGCTCCATGTCCAACGCCGCTAGCACTCTTGGAATATCAAAACCTCTGCCTTGCCATAGCCACCCGATTTTCTGTCTTCCCTTACCATGGCTCCTAGTGCGATTATTGCCCCTTCTATCTTGTCCGCGGACTTTGCTGACCTGGGGGCTGACTGCTCCCGCACAATCGAGCAGGGTGCCGATTGGCTGCATGTTGATATCATGTAGGTAGGTAGCTTTACAGCCCTCTTGAATGCGTATTAATGTTCTGTAGGGATGGCCACTTTGTGCCCAATCTCACTTTCGGCCCTCCTGTTGTCACCAAGATCCGCAAGCACGTGAAGCCGCCGACGGAAAAACACGGCAAGGGCACCTTTGACTGCCACATGATGATTGCCGAGCCGAAGAAATGGGTCAAGGAGTTTAAGAAAGCCGGCTGCGATTTGTACTGCTTCCACTACGAAGCTGCGTTCTCGTCGGCCGCCGAGGAGCCCGAGACCAAGACAGAAGACAAGACTTCTCCCAAAGCCCTTATTAAGTACATCCACGACCAGGGCCTGCTGGCAGGCATCGCCCTCAAGCCTTCGACGCCGGTTGACGTGCTTTGGGAGATTCTGGAAAGTCCCCATGCAAACGAGCGTCCTGACGTGAGCACTTCCTTGGCCGCCGCCCGCTTGATAGATACTAAGTGTGCTAACGGTATTTCATCTAGATGGTGCTCATCATGACAGTTGAGCCTGGGTTTGGGGGCCAAAAGTTCATGGCTTCTGAGCTTCCCAAGGTGCAGGCTCTCCGCGAAAGATATCCCGAGCTAAACATTGAGGTTGACGGCGGCCTAGGCCCTGGCACTATCGACCAGGCCGCTGATGCTGGCGCGAATGTGATTGTTGCTGGTAGCGCTGTGTTTGGCGCAAAGGATCCCGCAGAGGTGATTGCGCTGCTGCGTGATGCCGTGGCGAAGAGGCTAAACCAGAACATGATTTAGCCCACGCAAAGTGTGCCATGTTCAGCTCGTGTTACGGCCCTTGAACAGAAGTTATCGTGGCTTGTTCATTTGTGCCATCAATGCCAGACATTACTTTTTGGATTACAAACATCGTGAGTAGTTCGCCGTTGATGCGCCGTCTCCAAACCATAGTGGGGTTAAAGTGATAAGCGATAAGAACTTTGACCCACAAAAAATCAGAACTTCATAAATTCAGAAATTGAACCGAATGAATGGCCTGATGATGGTCCGATGTGAAGTTTGCCGCATAAATTCTGAATTTCCCTTGCAGTAAACATTTTGCCAAGAATCGCGCTCCTGTTTTCCTTCTTTGCTGGTTGAACATCCGTTCTTTGACAACTCCGGAGCAATGGCTGCGAGTAAGCGTAAGGCGGAAAAGTCCGCTTCTTCCAAGAGCGCGGCCAAGAAGCGCTCGGTTTCCACCGGTAAGGGAGACTCTGATTTAACACTGAACTAAAGACCTTGCTTCGCATCCGATGCCCGTTCAATGTCCACTACTTGCTGTTAGCGGCCCATGCTGACTAGTCACGAAGCTATCTCACACGATGAAGCCCATAAACGGTTCCGCAATGGCCTTTTTGATGCTACGGTCCTTGACGACTACACCAAGCAGTATTCCGCCTCCTCGCCATACAAGCATGCTGTAATCAACAAGCTAGTCAATGACTCGTTGCTGCGGAGTGTGCGCAACGAGATCCGCGAAAACGTCTCTTTTACCCCCAAAGAAACTGACATCTACAAGATCCACCAGTCTGGCGATCTCGCTAATCTCGACGGCCTCGAACCCGAGGCTCTGGCCAAGTTACCATCGTTGCTCAAGCTGCGCGACGGCCTGTACTCCGAGTCGTTCCGTAACTATATCTCGCACATCACCGGCTGCGGGCCCCTCAGCGGTAGAAAGACCGATATGGCCATCAATGTTTACACGCCCGGCTGCTTTCTGCTATGCCACGACGATGTCATCGGCAGCCGCAAGGTCAGCTATATTCTATACCTGACCGATCCCGATACTCCGTGGCAGCCATCGTGGGGCGGGGCTCTGCGCCTGTTCCCTGTCACCGAGAGCAAGAACGCTGCCGATGGCCAGATGGCGCGTACTCCGCAGCCTGATGCTGCCAAGGTCATCCCACCAGCATGGAACCAACTGTCATTCTTCGCTGTGCAGCCCGGCGAGAGCTTCCACGATGTCGAGGAGGTGTACCATGCCGGAAGTCCCGCTGAGCTGGAGAAGCAGGGCGGCCGCGTCCGCATGGCCATTAGCGGCTGGTTCCACATTCCGCAGCAGGGCGAGGAAGGCTTCGTTCCTGGTGCGGAGGAGAAGTTGCAGGAACACAGTGGTTTGATGCAGTTGCAAGGGAACCCCGACCAGTACGATGCGCCAGTCATCACGCCAGCGCCAGTGGACCAGGCCGGTCTAGATGATTGGGAGGAAGACGATCTTGACTTCCTACTCAAGTATCTTGCGCCCATGTACTTGACCCCCGACATGATTGGCCAGATGAAGGACCACTTCAAGGAAAACAGCACCATTACGATTGGGGATATTCTAGCACCGGCATTTGCCTGTTCCCTCCGCTCCTACGTTGAGGCTGCGGAAAGATCGTCTCTGCCCGAGACGTACAGTGAGATTGAAGCCAAAAGCGACTGGAAAGTCGCACGGCCGCCACACAAGCACCGATTCCTCTACCAAACCACCCAAACAGCCCGGTCTAATAGCGACGGGAAAGCCAAGGGCAAGGGCAAGGGCAAGAACAAGGGCAAGGGCAAGGATAACGGAAAGGGGGCCGCCATGACACCCATTGCGGAGCTTTTAGACGTGTTCCTTTGCAGTCGGCAATTCCACCGATGGCTCCAGCTTGTCACCGGTACGACGCTCAAGTCACAGCACGTTATCGCAAGACGGTTCAGACGTGGGCTGGATTACACGCTGGCTACAGGCTACGAGGGCAAGCCTCGGCTGGAAGTGAATCTGGGCTTCACTCCAACACCTGGCTGGGGTGCAGATGAGGATGAAGATGAGGACCAGGATATGGACGTTTCTGGAGAGTCTGCCAAGACTAAGCAGGCTGGCGAGGAGGACGAGGAAAAGCCCGATATTGGTGGCCACGAAGTTTACATGGCAGGCGATGATGATACTGATGCCGATGCGGCCGTCTACAAGACCAGTTCGGAGGACGACAACATCTTGTTTTTCCAACCAGCAGCCTGGAACAACATGTCCATTGTGCTGCGTGACGGTGGGGCCCTCAAGTTCGTCAAATACGTATCGCGCAGTGCCAAGGGAGACAGGTGGGATATTTCAGGAACCTATGATGTTGAGGAGGCAGAGGATAGCGAGAGCGAGGGCGAGGGCGAGGGCGAAGACGATGCAGAGATGCAGGGTGGCGAGGAAAATGAGAGCAGCGAAATCGAAGATGAGGAGTGGAACGGATTTTCGGATTAGACGAGAATACAACAAGACACCAGGCTCGCCCTTCTCGTCGTTCGCTATAGCAATATGCCCACGTCCTGTGGCCTCTCAATACTCAACGTCATAAGCTATCGAAAGAAGCTATTGTGTTGAGACCAAACCTCATGCTTATAAATAAAGCAAGACTATGCTACCAAAACACCAAATCAATATCCAAAACTAGAAGAAATTCTAAACAAAAATAATGAAAACCTAAAGTGGTCCCCGCCCAATACATAAAACACTCGCTAATCCAGACTATCAATCTTCTTCTTGTCAAGAGTTTTTACAAATGCAAACTCCAAGAATTGCCGCCATACCTTGTTCTTCTTCTTCTTATCCTTGGACTTCTTGCCCTTCCTCAATGCGCTACTACCAGCATCGCTCTCTGCATCTTCATAGTCATCTTCGTCTACAGATGCCCCGTCTATCTCTTCTTCAGCCTCAGTCATGCGCTGGTAGATGGACTCTGCCGAGTCTGACTCGGAGAATTCCAAAGCAGACTCGCCAACCCCGGTTTCTGCCGGCAGTGGTTCTAGGGCCTTGCCACCTTTGCTAGACTTGTGCTTAGCAAGGCGGTAGGCAAGTTTAACGTAGCTCTTTACAGTCAGGTCCTTGAGTTTGTACACTTTGTCCGTAAAGGTACTGTACTCGACGTCGAATTTAAATGGAAGGTGCTTTGGGTTCCTGTGCAGCTTCTTGTTCTTATGGGGACCCTGGCGCCACTTCGTCTGGCCCACTTCGTCGTCAAATTCAAGGTCATCCTCAACTTCGGTTTCGGCGTCAGGCAGCGACCGAAGCTCGACAGAGTTGCCCTTAGTAGGCTTATTCTTGTCCTTCTTTTTCTTTTCGGGGGTGGAAGACTTGATGTTGTTGTTGAGATGGGTCAAGTTGGCGTAGTACTGCACGTAACCCAACCATGAAAGAGTCTGCATCTCGTATCCAGGACCAGGCGGTGTGCCCTTGGCCGGAGGATCTGGGATGACAAGATGAGGGTCTTTGTGAGGGCCCTTCTTGCCCTTCTTCTTCTTCTTGCCTTTCTTGTCGTTCATCTTCTTCTTGGCCATTTCGATCTCGTTCTCGAGAGCTTGCAGGCGCATAGTGCTGATTTCATCAGAGGAATCGTCTTTAATTATGACGTTTTCCACATCACGCCATAGCGGACCATCAAGGCCTTGGGTGTTGTAGGATAGGACACGAATGGTAGGGAAGTAGTTGGGTACGATACTGGGCGACACAAGTGACAAGTGGTAACGCTCAGCATGTTTGTTGCCCAGGCCCTTCCATGGCCGCTTTTCCGATGCCGAGAACTCTGCTTCGGAGTCGGCGGCATTTATTGCGGCGTTTGGATCGGGGAGCTTGGACCACAGCCTGCGGAGGTCGACTAGATAGTTGGCAGAGGCATAAACAGAGGCAGCTTCATCATGTACAGTGTCCTGCTCGTCTTGGTTGGTCTGGCTAGCAGCCTCCTCCTCCTCCTCCTTCTCGCTAGTGCCTTGAAGCACATCATCAGTCTGCAAAATATCAAGGTCGTTGCTGTCATGGAGGAGAAAGTGGTCAATGTTCATGTGGCCGTAGATCGAGCCGACAACAACATCACGGAACTGCACAAGCCACAAATTATACTTTTGCCAACAAGTTTCATCCCAGTTTTGCTTTCCAGCCGTACGTGCAGGTGGAACGTGGCCAGTAAGGATAGCCTTAACGCCGCGAGCACGCATTTGGGTAAGCTGAATACGCAGCCACTCCATATGCATGAAGCCAGGCTCTGACGGGTTCACGCAGTCATCCACGCCAGCGTTGCGATCAAACAAGTAGAGGGTGTTGACGCTGAAGACGGCTAGTTTGTTGGGGATGACTTCAACGTAGAACCAGCCGCCAAACTCGAAAGAGTGGCGCTGCGACTCGGGGATAAAAGCCTCCCATACGTCAGTGTACGTGCGCAGCCACTCGCTGGGCGCAGGCATCAGAATGTTGTGTGGGAGAATGTCGTTGTTTCCCAGGCTAGGGATAATTGGGATGGTAAGCTTCCCCTGGTCATCGCTAAACAGTTTAGTGATTTTCTTGACCATCATCTTATTAGTGCCAAGCACCTGAGAAGCATTTCGGGGGATGTCCTCGTCGCTATCGTGGCGGGCCGAGTCGCCAGTCCATATGACAAAGTCGACCGTGTCTTTGACGTTTTCGTCGATCCACGCAAGCACCGAGTCAACCAGGTGCACAGGGGAGTCGCAATCGGAGGTTTCGGCGCCATAGTAGCCTGCAGGGCCAGAAGACCGATGGCAGGCGATGTCTTCAGCTGTGGAGGTGTGGGCCTTATAGAACATATCAGGATGGAAGTCTGTGGGAGGCAAGACGCCGGTTCTATTGGTTAGCCGGCTGTAGTAGAGCCAAAGGTTTCATTCTATCAAAATGCAATGTTACACTACGTACCAGTGATGTGCAGGAAGCGGCCGTGAAGCTTAGAGCCTCCAGCAGCATTTTCTTGCTGGTTTTTGCGCGCAGCCTCATGTAAAGATAGAGTGTGCTGCAATTGAGGTGTTTTTCCAACCGCCAAAGCCAAAGCCTGTTGGCTCAAGAGCAGGCCCGTGACATAAGACTGCAGCCATCGAGAGCGAGGCCAAAGACGTGGCCGAGGCTGAGATTGCATTGCGTCACAGGCCACAAAGAAGGGCAGGCAAGGACGTTGGGATAAAGGTATGATAACTCAGATATGAGACAAAGAAGAGGTATGGTTCTGCGACGCTAGATATAGATAATGCGATGGGAAAGAGAAATAAGAGAGCGCCTGGGGGTGTGGGTAAGAAAAAGCTCTGGCCTTGAGCCCTTTTTATATCTTCGAGCAGCGTTCACAGAAGAATAAATAACCAATTGCATGCAGAGCTAATTGATGACAAAGATACTCGCAGAACAAAAAGGGAGATAACGGAACAATGACAAAGACTTTGGGAAAAACAAAAGAGGTAGAACGGCGAACATAAATAGGAAACCAAAAAAATGGTGAGAAAAAAATTGTTTCGCGAGCAAAGGCTCAACTTTTTGTGTGCTCGCTTTCACTTCAGAATCTGGAAGGAACGACCACCCCAAGTTCAACAAGGGAAGGAACGCGTGAAAAAGAAAAAAAAGTATTGGAGAGAGCTGAGAAGAGGAAAGAGGCAAGAGGCAAGGATCTGTCCAAGCTGGCACCAGGCTTTAGGGGTGGTAAAGAGCCCTAGAGGGTTCTGAGCCAGGCGAAAGAAAAGCACCAAGTCTAGGAGGGGTACTTTCTAATACAGCCAATGCTAATGCAGTATGACAGCAGCTTGTATGAAAACAAGAATGGGCGGAGGCGATGCGAATAAAGAAGTTGAGCACCAGCCACTATGCAAGCGGCCTTGGACCTACCTACATGAGATTCTGCCTCGCAGTTGCTGCTAGTGCAAATACAAAATACAAAGAGAAGAGGGATGGATATGGGAAAGCACAGGCCGCCGCCCCGTCCGAGTCCTAGATTCCGGGCCCGCAATCTCACAGTCCATCTGTGCATTTCTCCAAGAACAGAATGCCCTCCCCGCCAGCCAGAGTCTTTTTTAGAGGCTAAAGCTAAGGTTTCAAGACCCCTCATTTCCACCTCACCCTGTTTTCCTCCCCCCCGGCTCGCCAGCATCCCATGTCCCATGTTTGTGTTGCTCATTGCTGGAATACACGTTTGACCCGTATCCATCGCTCCGTCGTATGCTTGTTGTCTATTGGCCCATGTCTTGCTGTCAAAAGCACAAGGCGGATAGCTGTCTTCGGCCAATCAAAAGCCAGCGCATTTCCACGTGAGGAGAGGCAAGCTCCCATTTTCCATTGCCACGAGATCACAAGCCCAGAAATCACAAGCAAATAAAAGCAGGTTCTACGTGGTTCTTCCAGGGGCACAGATAGAGAAAATGCCCCCGTTGTGGCCATTGGGGGGCCGTTCTCTCCTCTTCCCCCACGGCGACACACCAAGGACAGCAAATAAACCCATGGTGGCCAGCGGGAGGATCAGCAGACGAAGGGCACTCACTTCTTGGTCACAAAGAACCCTGATGGACTTTGGTCAAGTGCCTGCTGCAATCCCCCTCTCTTGAAATTCACATCGCGCGCTCTGATCTGGGGCAGCGTTCTTCTTGAAGGGCCATGTATCCCATTAGACCGAGGGAAAATGAATAATAAAAAGGGACTGCTGCATTACATCCCTTTGCCCTCTTCACCTCTCTGCTTGCTGTCCTTTTTTGCGGTTTTTGTCGCTTGCTGCAGTTTGACGTCACCTGTAGCAAGAGCGGCTTTCTATAGCATAGCTACAGTCGAGCTGGGGCACAGCACGCAAGCCCATCCTTAGTAGCAAAAGCAAACTTGTGGCCTGAGGCACTCATTCGTTTAGAGGACATGAAATGTACAATCCAAAGCAGACTGCTGTATTGGGGGAAGGTCAACAAGCTAGGAGGTGAAAGGAAGACAGAAAGAAAACACTAGTGAGGAACTCCAAAAAGCCCCAGGCTCATGATTCATGTTCTTGTGATGTTTGACGTCATGCAAAGTCGGCAGGCAACTGTCCGCAAGGGTCCAGCACGTAACCCTAGCTGCACGGACAGCTGGCACGTCACGTGCGACTCGTCCCTATAAATAATACTCCAAACTCCACAGTAAAATTCTCCCTCCTTTCCTCTTCTCTGCCATGCAACACTTCGACGAGCCCTCATTCTGGTAGCAGCAATGCTACTAGTTTGAGGTGTCCTTTGGGCAATTAAATCATATTGCTTTATCTAGTCTCCGAGTGCATGCTAGAGAATTTCTGCCGCTCGTTTGAGGGGTGTCATGTTTCATTACTTTAGTGGCACCCCATGTAGTAGTGGCTACATTTCCATGCCCTGAAAACATGTGGAAGAACGGGAGTGCATGTATGTGTGATGATGCCCTCGGGATTTTCCCTTGGAAGCTAGTCTCGACAGACCTACCCCAACTTCAGTTGCAGCGCCCGACTTCTCGCACCATGCCTGATCTTGCTCGCGCTCGTGACCTATATCTAGTTAGGGGCAGAGGAAGCAAGCACTTGGCTGTTCTTGTGACGTTTTCTAGGTCCATTTGGGCTAAACACCATGGCCTGTGACCGCAGCAGAAACACACCGTCCTGCTTTGCCAACATCAGGGTCTACTTGGCGCAGGACATTGTGTCAGGTCCCAAGCGCATTCATTATGTATGATAACCAGGGCATAGTTAGTACCTTTGTGCAGTGTTCTTCTTTATTGTGTCCCACACACGTTGGGTTCTGTTGAAAGAGCCTATCCTATGGCTAGCCTAGCATTGAATAACACTAGTTAGCCTCAAATAACCCCCATCTTTGGCCTTCTATGCGTTAGATGAAGCGGGTTGAGCCTCCATCTTATTTTTCCTGCGTAGTCGTAGTCTTCTGGTCCCAGTGCCCGGCTAGCAGCTTCCGTAGAAGACAGCATTCGTCCATACCCAGGTAGAAAAGTCGCTGTCCGCTTTTCTGCCATTCCCGACGTATTCCTAACAGCCTGGATGTAAACGTCATCATCTACTCCCCCTTCCAGTAGTTTGTTTGCACAAAAGGCATCTTGGTTACCTTGGCCGCCCGCGTCTTGTTTCGGATGACCACATCAACCTCGGTCCCTGCCTTGTGTAGGCCATCCCTGACGTAGCCCATGGCAATATTCTTGCCCAGAGAGGGCGATGGTGATCCGCTGGTCACAATTCCAATCTTCTCGCCATTCTTGTCCTGGATAATAGCACCCTCGCGAGCCGGCGCGGGTCCATCAATAAGGAATCCAACCCGGCGTCTATCGACACCCTTTCCACCCTTACTCTTGGGCTTCAGCTGTGCCAGAATCACGTCCGCGCCGTGAAACCCGCCTGCCACACGGCGTGTTGGCGGAATAACCCACGATAAAGACGCCTCAACAGGCGTTGTAGTGTCGTCTAAGTCATGGCCATACAGGCACATGCCGGCCTCTAGACGTAGTGTGTCACGAGCGCCCAGACCTGCCAGCTTTAGATTGTCGCCGCCAGCAGTCATTAGTGATTCAACCATAGCTGTCAACTCGGCGGCAGCATCACCCGGCTCGCCAGCAGGAATGAAGGTCGAGATTTCAAACCCGTCTTCCCCCGTGTAGCCACCACGAGCAATTTGTACAGTGCGGCTGGTCTGGCCCCCAGACAAGCGCAGCTGGGCGAAAATCACACTACCAAAGTAGAAGGTCGACAAGTCGACATCGGTGGCCAGCACAGCTTTGAGGATCTCGGCAGCCTTGGGGCCCTGCAGGGCCACGAGGCCGCCATTGTTTTCGACCCGCCAGGTATCCTTAGAGACCGTCACGCCACTGGTTGCCAACTGATTGTCAAAGTACTTGAGGTCCTTTTCGCGGCATCCAGCATTCGTCACCACATGGAACTTGTCCTCACCAATGCGTGTAATGATGGTGTCGTCAACAATACCGCCTGTTTCAGGCCACAGCAGTGTGCTCAAACGGCTCTGGAAGGGGGCCAGGGCCGACACATCGGCAGGTGTAACTTTCTCAAGGAACTTTGCGGCGCTAGGGCCCTCAAATATGTGCTGCACCATGTGTGAGACATCAAACAATGATGCATGCGAGCGAGTAAATTTATGTGACTCGACGAGGCCAACTGAGCCATACTGGATAGGCATGTGGAACCCGCCAAACGGGACCATCTTAGCGCCCTGGGCTACATGGAAGTCATACAGCGGGGTTTTTCCGAGCGCTTCACTAGAGGACGAGGAGAATCTGCCTCGTAGTCTGCTAGGCACGAGCATTGCCCGCCGGGCCAAGATTGAAGCCATGACTGAATATATAAGGTAGAAGGGAGCTTATTGTTGACGGGTGCTTGCCGTCGCCTGCAGCAAACAAGACACAAGCAAGGCTAGCCGGTTGAGTAGAACGTTGAAGAAAAGAAAGAAAGGAAAAAACCAATCAAGGAGAGACGCCGCTAAAAACAGGCCTTGGACGAAAAGACAAAGACAAAGTTGTATCCGTTCGCAATAACTCAGGGAATGAGGAGGAAGCCCAAGGAAATGCCCCTTCTTCACATGGCAGCACAAAGGTCATCAAAGCCCTTTCCGCGGGCTTGTCTTGCCTCATGCCCGAAGCCGGAAGGAAGGCGGGCCTATGGTTGGATTGGAACCAGCTACAGAGCTACCTTAAAAATGGAGACATTCTAGTCTGGCTGGGAATTGCTCTTGGGGCTGTTTGTAACATTGGCAAGAGTTAATTGGATACAGGGCGAAAATACTACAGGCTCACAACGCACAGAGCCGCACAAGTCCATGAGAGCTTGAGGACGTCCATACAGGGCCTAGCTTCGACGATAAGCCTTATCGCTCATGGAACAACGACAGGTTGAACTTTCCACGGAAAACCAAGCACACACATATCGCTTCTTCCTTCCACTATGCTTTGTACCGAGACTCAGGGCTCTAAATCACAGGATACAGAGGCGACCAACAGATAGCAGCCATTTAAAAAGGCGTAAATGTGCTGCTTGTTCCCTGTCATAGGCACAACAAAACAAGACAGGTTTCTGCGGACTGATGGAAAAAAAGAAAGGCAAAAAAAAAAAAAAGAGAAAAACCAGTATTCAAAAATCAAGGGATGGAGATTTACCCCCTTCTCGTCAAACAACACTGCCGCCATCGCTATGCTCTCGGATAGCCTAGCGCTCCCTCCTATTTAGAATCAAAGCTGTATTTAAGCCATCCGCCTAGGGCTCTCAAACTCTCCCATCTTACCGTCTCGTTAGCCTCGCCCATGAGCTCCATGATACGCGTCTTAATGCCTAGCTTATCCAGCTGGTGTCTCTTTTCCGGCACCTCCTTCACAAGGAAGGCGATATCGTTGCAAGCAATAGCCAGCACTTGCTTGTCGTTGTCCCATGGCTTCTTCATGATCTCAGCCAGCTTTTGCACAATCTCGCCCTGGTTGTGCTCTAGAATGCGTCGAGAGTTTTCAGCCCAGAATACTGTGTTGCGATGAGGCGGGGACCAGCGGAGGTGGCCGGACTCTACCTCAGCCATGTACTCATCGAAGGTGGTCTTGTTTTTGCTGTACTCGTCCAGCATTTCCTTGAGGCTCGTCAAGTCCTCGACCAGGTCAGGGTCGGTGATGTGGCGGCTTATCATAGTCTCGACCTGGGACGGTAGACGTGCCAGGACAGCAATAGGCAGCAGAGACTTTGGGTTCTTTTCGAGGAGGTTGTTGAGAGTAGCAATGAGGAGACGTGTGGTCTTTTCCTTGGGTGAGACCTTGAGAAGCTGTGTATAAAGCACTATGATGTCATACTCGCTGCAGACAACTGTTAGTGAACACGAGAAAAAACACCAATGAATAATAAGGGCTGCAAGAATAGCACTTACTCATCCAGGTCATCGCCGATCTCTTCAGCCTCAAAACTAAGCTGCCAAAGGACCAGGAGAACATGGTAAAGGAGCTGGAGACCAACACCTCCGTTGATAAAACCGTCAACGCCAGCAGAACGGCTGCTGGAGACACCACTCCACATGCTGACAGAAGAATTTCCATTCGCACCAACGCCGGCTGCAGTGCGCAGGATGTTTATTAACGGCTCAACAGTTTCGCTTCGATGCGCCCAAAACTCCTGGCGCGGTGCCTGGCCATACAAAAGCGACGAATACTGTTGCACGGCAACAGCCTGGAGGCCAGAATCTTGATTCTTAGCCAGGCCAGAGAGATATGTTAGAAGGACGGGCAGAGCATCTTTCAAAGTGATGGCAGATTGATCGCGGGTAGAGGCAATTATAGTGGTCAGGACAGTCGAGGCCAGAAGCGGGATTGTGTCTTCCGAGTTGTTAGAGTGAGCGAGAAGGCCCAAAAGCGTAGGGCAAGGATTTCCGACGTTGAAAAGGGAAAAGGCGAAGTTTGGAACAACTGATACAAGGGCTTGAGTTAGTAACTTGCATGTGGGACGATACGATTGCGTGCGCGTGATGTTGTGTGTAGTGGGGTTTGTGGATATCTAGTTGCGACATTTATTGACGGCAACTTTCCAGAGCAAGTTTTGCAAAGTCATTGCAATTGCATTCGAATGAGTCTGGGTCCAAAATAACAAAACAGATGAATGCAAGATGGATTGGAAAATGAGTTTTAGAATGTCCCATTGCGCCACCTTTCTAGCAAGGACTTAGCTCTCTCAACTTACGCTCCAAAATATCGCCAAACAGAACCAGCAGATGCTGAATGATGTTTGCGTGCTTAGCAGCAGACTCAAGTGAGCTTGGCTTCCCCGGTGCACCAAGGAAAAGCTCAGCAAAGCCGTTCATGTCATTTTCGATGGTTTTCCGGCGGTCTTCGGGCTTCTGGGTGCTGGACAGGGCGCGGATTTTGCCTAGCTGAGCATCTGTAATAGAGCTTGCTCGCACGGCACCATCCCAGGCAATGGGGCGCTGGCGGATGTTATTCTGGAGGGTAGCCAGATAGGCAGAAGGATCAATGAGCATGGCGGTTGAGTTGAAGCAAAGGATTATATCGGCGGCGGGCTTCTTCTTTGTGCTCGTTATTGAAAGACAAGAGCGATTAAGAGGAACGACCTACGAGGCTGTCGAATTAGGCTGGACTAGGGCGCAACAAAGGATGATGGGAATTCGTGATGGTGATGAGCAATTGAATTCGACGTAACGTAATAGAGCCTAATCAACTTAATCGCCAACAGAAGAGAGTCGAAGAAAAGAAAAAAGACGCGCGCGGCTAAGAAATAAAAGTGCGAAGTGTGGAAGACGGACGACGATAGGACGTATTATGACGCACGAATATATGATATGATTGCCGGACTGTTGTCCGCAGGCTTAGTTCGAGAGTGGACAAGGCTGTGAAAATTGAGTGGAGCTTGGCTTACGGAGCTCAATAAACAGGACATATGCAGGCAGTAGCGAGTGACCTTTGCTAGGGTTAATGGCACTGCACAGCTGCAAGTACCACGCTATCAGCGGCTACCAAGCTTGTCACCTTCTTATGCTTGAGCTTGGTATAATCCACTTTGATTGCGGGTTGACTCGGCCACTCTCCAGCCTCAACCAGCCCCAATGGTAAAATAAAGCTTCTATATAGAGTATATGAGACCGCGGCCAGGCTCTCTTAGCTATGGAGATGGAGAACAAATCTAGGAACAATAGCGATTTGGCAAAAAATAAGGGTGTCTGGACCCCAGTATATGCCTGTAGCCCAGTGGCTTGCTATTTGTTGTCTGTAGGCACTAGTAGACAGCAGAACAACGGTGAGACAGCACGGAAACAACAGTTATGCTATACATCGACATGCACTGCACTACGTACGGCAAGCCAGGATATAAATGGGAATAAATGGGCCTCTAGCTTGCGTGGGGGGCTAAAGCCGGGCTTTTACCGGCTGATGATGCATAAAGTCGAACTACTCGATGGTCAACTACATATGATGCTGATACGAGTTGTGTAGATAGATACCAGGAAGCCCCCAAGAGCACAAGCATCAGCGGCATGGCTCCAATTCTAGATTCTGGACCTTCTGAGCCATGGATTCGGTTGCTCCGCAGCGGACAACAAATATGGACACCACGATGACGGCTAAAGCTAAACAGAGACGAGGAAAATTAATGGACAGACATCTAGTCTTCAATTACACTTTTTTATTCGCGTTTTAAAGGGCTCTTGACGCGTCGATCCTATAATCTCGGTGATAATGCTTTGACAAAAAAGAGGCTGGATTTTATTCTTTTTTTCCTGGTATCATAAGGCATAAGGCATCGAATTAAGAAAAGCCATTTGTTTTATAGAGGGGCTGGGAGAATGAAAAGGCTGCTGGAGACAGGTGGGTGACACTGCGAAAAAGATGCTGGCGCTTCTCTTGCAGATTTCATTCTGGCCTCTTTTAGCCGGACTGAGCTTGATAAAGTCCGGCATTTATCTCTTTCGTTCCCTTCTGACCTGGCGTAACCCCTCCAACGTTCAACTAGGCCTCCCACAGACAGCGCTCTGGGACCTTCGTTGCCATAGCACCCCCCCCCCCC
>NETT01000195.1:0-14814 GCA_003449175.1 Ceratocystis smalleyi
CGAGAGGAGAGACGATGTGGGAAAAGCACGAAGGCGAGAGGAGAGACGATGTGGGAAAAGCACAAAGGCGAGACGGCCAGTCGCGCAGTATCATGATCGCAGTGCAGCAATCATAAGCATGGAACGCAAACAAGTGCAGTGCGCAGAGACGAAAGCGAAGGGGAGAGAAGCGAGCAAACTCTGTTGGCAAGGACGCTAATGAGCTTGGGCTTTGCCTTCTGTCCGCTCTGGCGCGATGGCCTTTTCGGGCAGAGCCTTTGGGGCTTTTGAAACACGGCGTGAGTGAAGGAGGTGTGACTCAGGATGGACAGCGCTGCAGTGGAAGGAGAAGCTGGGAGTTGATTGATTGATTGCATGCGATGGGCTTGGGTAGAGGCAGGCAGAAATGCAGGCGAAGAGGCAGAGCAAGCGGACAAGCAGAGCAAGCAACAGCAGGCAGAGAACGAGTAGTACAGGCTCAAATGGAAAACGGGACGAGCCAGGCAAGGACACCAGCCCAAGTTTTCTCCCTGGTCTCTTCTCTCCCTTTGACGCCCGCCAGCCTGGCCACACCGCCCTTGCCCTGGGGCCAGCGGTCCCTTGTCCCGTCCAACCATCCTGTTAAGAGCCGTCTCTCGCCTGGCCGGGGTAGAGGCAAGAAGAAGAAGGGGAGACCGGGTTTCCGAGGCTGGGGCCTTCTTGCTGGGGGCTTTCTATGTTTTCTAGGTGTCTTTTTCGGAAAATAGGCGCATGTATGTAGTGGAAGAAGGGAGGGAAAGACAGGAAAAGAAGGGGGGAGGGAGGAGCAGGGCAGAGGTGGCGGACAGCCTCCTTTCAAGCCACCCTTCTTTCTCTCGTGCCCTGTGTGCTTGTACTTGCTTGCGCTTTACTGGCGCTGTGCTATCTATGCCTTGTGTGGCTGTTAGTTTTACTTGCTTCTTAGGCTGGATCCTGGATCGTATCCTGTTTGGGTTAGTTATTCTACCTGCCTGCTGGCTGCCCCAGAGCGGCTGGCATCATGAGGATGGGGTTGAGGGGGGAGGCAAGCAAGCTGGTATTGTAAGTGCATACAACACTTATTTATCCATACATGTACATCCACGTTAAACGTGCATGCTGCTGCACCTGCACATCGGACGTGTGGTCTCCCTCTTTCTTCGTGTCTCTACTTTTTTTTTTTCTTTTTCTTCTTCTTTTCGCTCCATGTACTTGGCTGCATTTTCTTTTCCTCGTCTTTTTTCCTCGCCCTATCTTTTGCCTGCTTTGATTTCGGCCCAACTTCTGTCTTTCTATCTTCTTGTTTGCTTGTCTACCCGCCTGCTTGCCCTCGTGTTTGTCTCTTGGTGTGTGTACTATTACTATTACATTGCTGGTTCTTTTTTCTCTCTTTATCCTTCTCCATATTCTTTGGGCCACGCCGGCTTTCTTTTCTTTTTTGCCTCGCACAGGAAAATTTCTGCCAATCTCGTGACATCTTGAAAAGCTGTCGTCTGCTTATAAGTTTCCGTTAGCCTGTTTTTATACCTAGCTAGCTGCTCTCTTGCCAGCTCCCCTTTTCTTCTTAAAAGCCCGTCCAGCGTTGCGTTGTCTCTTTGCTTCATTGATTCTGCCCTTGCGAGCAAGCTTGCATGGCATCTCCCCTCTTTGGTTTTCTCTGTTTATACTGACTGGCATCTATTTCTCTTCGCCTTTGCCTTTCTACTTTCTCTCTCCTCTAGCAGCGTAGGGTAAGCGTCTGAGCCGGGCCTGCCGCTTCCTCCTGTCTGTCTTGCATCCCCTCCCAAAACCTTTTGCGCTTCCTGTCTCAGTTGCTACTGTCGCTTGCCATGACCTCTTCCGCCATTGGCGCCATCGCCACCACTTCCCTTCTCACCGGCCCCCCCTTGCAGTCCCTCTTCGAGGCCTACACCCCCGGCTTTTCCTCGCTCCACTCATTCTTTCTGAAATGGCTGCACATTGACATCACCAAGCTGGCCATGGCTGTGACTATCTGCGCCATGTTGTCTGGCGCCATCAGTAATATTGGTGATATGGCCACTCGCTTCTATTGGTGGGTAGCCCGATTTTTGACTGCTAGTATCTCCATCACCGCCAAGGATCGTCTCAACCGCGAGGTCATCAACTGGCTGAGTGCCCATGTCCTGCGCCCCGAGAAAACGGGGGGCATCTTTTCAACGCTCTCTTGCAGCGAGACACGTACTATGATTGCTTGCTCTTCCGAGACCTTCACTCAAAACGATGCATTTATCCACTCTCGCTGCATGGAAATCGATGACAGCGCAGTCCCCGACACAAGCTCGGCTTCATCTCTTGATCGACCTGCCGTCCGAGATAGCCGGCGAGCTCCAGTGCACTATCTCCCCACCTTTGGGATTAGCTGGTTCAGATTTGAGGGCAGAATTTTCGTTGTGCGTCGCATAAATTCTGGCGACTCCCGATCTCAGAAGCTGCCATTTGCTCACGAGCCTTATAGCAGTGAATATCAAGAAGCCGCTACTGGTGCTGAGCCTTTAGTCATTATGTGCCTGGGCCGAAGCATTGACCCCATAAAACGATTCCTAAATGCTTGCCAGGAATTTACCGCCAAGCAGGCCGAAAAGTATGTTACCGTGCGCACAGTCCGGGGCCGCTGGAGAAACGACGAATGGGATGTCACCATCTTGCGGCCACGGCGCTCGTTAGACTCTGTATGCATAAGCAAGGAAGTCAAAGAAAGCCTTATACAAGACATCGCAACATACTTGCTCCCTTCTACTCGCAAGTATTATCTCTCTCGTGGCATCCCGTATAGACGCGGTTATCTTTTGCATGGCCCGCCGGGAACTGGAAAAACTTCGCTGTCCTTTGCTTTGGCTGCGCATTTCAACATTCCCCTTCACGTGGTTAATCTCCAGATGATTCCCGGAGATTCAGATTTAGAAGTTCTGTTTATCGCCCTGCCTCCTCGCTGCATTGTCCTCTTAGAGGATATCGACTGTATCTGCACGAAGCGCAGGCGTCAGTTGGGCTCACATGACCCAGATGACGAGATTTTTTCAGGCTCTGAATCTGAAGATGAACAAAATTATCGAAGCTACTTCAACCTATCGCTGTCAGGCCTGCTCAATGTCTTGGACGGCGTCATGTCACAAGAAGGCCGCATTGTGGTTATGACATCCAATATGCCCGAAAAACTTGATGAAGCCTTGGTGAGACCAGGTAGAATCGACCGCAAAGTGCACCTGGGTCTTTTATCGCATGAATGCGCTTTCGAAATGTTCTTTCGTATGTACACCGATCTCTTGCCGACCCAGGCTCACGTTGAGGAAGAAGACCACTTCTTTGGCCCAGACTCCACAAACCACTTTTACTTCAAGCCCCAGCAACACTGGACTCACAACACGCTTAATGAACTGGCATCTGATTTCGCACATGCTATTCCTGAAGGAAAGCTTTCACCTGCTCTTGTACAAGGCTTCCTGCTTGACTACAAACACTCGCCATTTGAGGCAGTGAGTGCAGTCCGTCCATGGGTGGAAGCTGAAATGAAGCGCTTGCAAGTAGCCGAGGACTTCAAAAAGCGATCACAGGAAAAAAAGCAGGACAGGATGAGGTACCGACGCCAGAATCGCAAGCTCGACGTGATGCAAAGAGAGCTGAACCTCAAGCAGTCTATGAAAGACACTCTGTCTAGAATGGAGGAGATGTCGCGTAGCGAAGAAAAAGAGCGAATCAAAAAGGAAGCTATTGCCAAGGGTGAGCATGTTGGCAGTAGCAGCTCTAGCTCTACCAGCGACTCAAGTTCCGACTCTGATTCACCACCTAAGAAACATCGCAAGCACAAAAAGAAGAAGGGCGGAAAGAAAAAGAACAAGCGCAATACCGATGTTAAGGAAGGTAACAATGAAGATAGCGACAGCAGCACCAAGGGTTCCTCGTCTGCGCCGAAGGATCTAATGTCTCCCATTACCCCTGCCTCTACCTCTGAGCCAGACATGTCGGTGGAGGTGGAAAAACAAGGCCAGAACAGCGATCTGAATGTCAAACTGGAAGACAGACAGGCTTTGACAAGTCCAGAGACTGCGGAGGACGTTGAAGCTGTTCTGGAAAAGCCTATAAGCGATGTCGACAAAGCAGTCGCTGAGGAGCAAAAGCCCACAGACGACAACATCCCTAGTGCCCGCCCAGAGGGCGCTGCCGAGACAGCTCCAGAACCAGAGATCCAGAGCACTGAGTTGCCTGGACAAGAACCGGTAGAGCAAGGTGCCAAGACTGGCCAGGAAGCTCGTGTGTTGGCCGACAACGAGCGGAGAAACGACCAGATAAACGATGATGTCGAGCGGCCACAGAGTACGCACCAGGTCAAAGAAAGGCTCCAGAAGATCGACGAAGAGCCCGAGAATGTACGAGAGCAGCGGGGTAATATCCAGGAGGCCGCATCGTTTTCCCCCTCTGCACCTGCCACCCCAGCTTCGGCCCGTCCTTCCAGTGTCCCTAGCAGTCTTCTGGAAGTAGATGACAACGCGGGAGGCACGCCACCTTTGCCGTCGCCTGTCTCGCAGACTCGGCCGCACACCCCGCCGCGGCTGCTCGCAAAGCTGCCGCTCCTGCTCCGCCACGCCAGTGTCGGGGGTTCTAGTGTAGAATCGATCAAGTCGCCACGCCGACTCAGTGCCAACTTTGGAGATGTAGTCGGATCGGTGATGGATTTCCGTAGCCTCAGCAGCAGCCGCCGTAACAGTAATGCTAGCATGGCAGCCGCAGCTGTGACGCCATCGGATCCCGGCGCGTCGCGCAACGACATGGCACCCGCACCTACCTCCTCCGCCGAAGCCGCCTCTTCGCCTCACGAGCGTGTTCAACCTCACCTCCATAATGAAAGCAGGATCGCGGTTTCGGGGGCTGAGGAGAAAGTTAAAGACGAAAAACCCAGAGACCTCGTAGGGCCGTAGCAGCGATGGCGATGGCGGCAAGCAATGGTAAGAACTAAAAACAGAGATGGGCAGCTAAAAAATAGACGAACGGGATAGAACAGAACCGAGTAGGATAGGTGTCACTGAGGTGAGGGGGAGGGCCAGCGCGACCGATTTGGTTGATTGGCTGACTATTGGCGTGATTCACCGGCTTTTGTAGCGGTAGATGGCGTATATTTTTTTCTTTTCCCGTTTCCCTTCCGTGTTTGGAGATGAGGAAGGGCAAAGAAAAAAGCTGCTTCCCTATTTTGTCTCTCCTTTTCTTAGGGCTTTATGGGGGGAGGTCTTTCTTTTTTTCTATCTCTTTTCATTTTTGTCTTTCCATTTTTGTGCGTGGCCATCTAGGTTGGCTCGGTGGTGTTTTCGGCGTTCTTGCCCTTTTTTCCTCTTACAATTCCGGGATGTTAGTGGCTCTTGGTCGATGGGCCCCTTTTTGAATTTCTGTTTTGTGCGTTCTTGTTCTGGCAGTTGCTCTTAATGTTGGAGATTCAAGCTCACGGCAAAAGAGCGATAACCGACCAGAGCACGAGTGAGGCTGATGCTTGCTGTTTCCTTTTTGAGTTCATACCATTGCTCTGTGGAAATCTTTGGTTTCCACGATTTTGTTGTTTTTTCTAGGCTTCCTTGAGAATAACCAGCTGGCTTGTTGATTTTATTGAGTGTCCAGCTGGCTCGTTGGTTTTATTGAATGAACAACCGACGTTTTATGATAACTATATTCTATCTTGATTCTTTGTGTAACCCCAACTAAACGCCTCTTTTTTTCTCTTCGGGCAAACTCCATATTCTGGCGTTAGACTGGATCAGGGAGCAACCGACTCATTTGCAGTCTTGCATGTGGTTTCCTTGCCCTTGCCCTCGTCCTTATTCTCGCCCTCCTGGTTGTCCCCGGCATTGCTCCGTGCATTGAGATCTTGAGGCATTGTGTTCGAGCCGTAGAAGTACATCTTGGGCAATGCCACGGGCAGCGGGAGCTCAGATGGGTCCTTTCGGGCGCGCTGGGTAGACTCTGATTCGGGCTCTGATCTTTTCTCGGGATGTCCAGGCATAGGACGCCGGGCCTCAAGATCAACAGCAAGCCGAATCCATCCATACATGCCCTGCTCTATATGGTCGCCCAGCAGGGAGTAGCGCATGACAGGGTCGCCTCCAGTGGCGGCATACAGGAAGTGGGGATCTTCGACATTTGTGGTCCATGGCATCGTGTTTTTGTTGTATGGATCTATTAGTTCAACCGACCTCAAGAGCGATTGGTCCATATAGATTTGGCCGATATGGGAAACATGGCCACCCTTGATTGTTCCGTCATCCATTATCTTCACGTCATGGTGCACGCCAACTGCGACGTGTTAGCCAGGTCGACTATCCAAAACAGTAGAAAAGGCCAGGGCTTACGTACCATGCATGTGTGTTGTGCGGCCAATATAGTGACCGGGAACGTTGACGATAAAGTGGGCGACCCCGTTTTCGTCGGTGGGCTGGACGCCGCGAGCAAAATGCTTATCGGCCAAGCTTGTGTCTGACTCGTCTCCGTTTCTAATGAAGCCCGAGATAGCTGAGTAAACACCCTATAGTTGGATTAGCAGTCGTGATGTGTAGCGCGGGTGCCAGCCGGGCTGTTGCTAGGGCCAGGAGCCGAGTGAGTACCTACAGAAGAATTGGTAGCCCAGTAATCAACATAGGCGTCAGGAACTGGCAGGCACGTCCTCATGTCGACGATCTGGATTTCCAGATGAATCGGGACTCCCGGCTCGTTGTCCCGTAGGTCCGAGCGGATCTGCTGCTTTCCCTTGTCTGTGAAACGTTGTTAGCATTGGCCGTCTTGTAAGAGGGGCTCTGCTGCTGCTGGTCTTCCCAGCCCCAACTTACACAAGGGGCCAATATCAGTCTCTGGGGTCATTGGGCAGATGCCAGCATTGCCAAACATATCCACCATTGTAATGTCGTCCTAATTTTTGAACAAACGGTGGGTTTTGTGAAGCACTTCTAGGGGCGAGTGTTGTACGACAGAGATGTGGTGATCAAAAGGATTGTCGAGAGATCTAGGAAAGACAGAGTTGTCAATAACACAGACGTTCAACCAAGCACCCTTCCGTGAACGAACTCACTCATCTTGGAGTCCCTCGAGGATTCTGGCACGGTTTAGGTTGAGCAGATGGCGTTTTGCCGTCCGGTGCTTGAAGCTCTCCTCGCTAAAATGAGACTGGCAGTGATCGACGAAGGGGCGGGCTCGAAGCATATGCTTCTTATAGGCTTCGGTCAAGTCATGGGCTGAGGTGGCTGCGATGAGGAGAGACACCACAGCCGAAAGAGCGGTGGGAATATGCATGTCAGATGCTTGAATGGGTTGAGTGATGATAGACTTAGAGATGTGCGACTGCCGTCATGCTAGGGTTGATCGATTCAAAAGTAAACAAGAAGCAACGAGCCAAAAGGCTGAAGGAATATTTTTTTCTAAAAAGAAAGAAAAGGATAGAAGATGGGATGTGGGCTAAGCTATGGTGATGGGAGCTGAGCGATGGATAGACAAATTGATGTTGGAGAGCCAAGGAAAAGTCAACCAAGAGCCACGGCGGGATTCTGGCGCTATTAAAAGGCTAAAAACGGCGGCACACGCCCATTGTTTAGGTAGACGTAACATAATACAACAACACGCCCATTGTTTATTGTAACATGGCCACTAGATGGGGGAGGGGCAGTTGCTTGCTAGGATGGGTCGGGTTCTCGGGGCTAACGGGCCGCTTGCAATATCCATCCCAAGAAGGAAATAGAACGCTGGGCTGGCCGGAGGCTTGATTAACACAGCCCATGCAAGCGCGACCTCGGCGTTGCTTTGAGGGTTACGAGAGCCTCTTTTACTCATTGTTCGTGTTTGCCAGGACGAGCCTTGTTATTGTTACTGTATTATTTTACATCTACCTAGTTTGATTTGGGTTGAATATATCGTTTTACCCCTACCTGCTGACGAGCCTTGTCACTGGCTTCTGTGCGCGTGCTGTATTTTTAGATCAAGTTGAATATTGCACGACACAGTACAATGACGTTCTTCGTTCGTTGATGGCGAGGCTAAGCCAATCCATAATAATTGGTACGTACATTCACAGCCAGTGCTAAAACCAAGCCCCGCATCCATACAATGGTGGGGCTTGAGTCTTAATGTCGCAAGGTGCTCGCTCTTATCAACTTCTGTACAGGAACAACGGCTGCTGGCTGCCCTTGTAGCGCTGACTACGAAAAAGATCTTCTCATTCTTACTTCGCAGTTTCTCGTCGCATCGCCAGCGTCTCCCGATATCAAAAGAGCAAAATAAGCCGCGAATATGGCCTCCTCCACTCCCGCCCGTCTGAGAATCGGCTATGTGCCCGAGCATTTCTCCACTCCCCTATTCTTCGCCCAAAAGTATTTTGGCCTCGAGGCTGAGCTTATCCCATTTCCGTCCGGCACCGGCCACATGATCACGTCCATCCGCGCGGGCGAGATTGACGTTGCCATTGGCTTGACCGAGGGCTGGATTGCCGGCTTGGGCAAGGAGGACATGCCGGGCGATGGCGGGTACAGACTAGTCGGCACGTATGTGCAAACGCCGCTGTGTGAGTAACGTCCTTGCAGTTTCGCTCGCAGTAATGCGCTGTTCTTCTATCTGGCTAGCTTCTTCTTTTTCTTTCCTTTTTTCCATGTCCCTCTTTTCTAACCTCTTGCTGTTTTGCTTCGTTGCCAGGCTGGGCTATTTCCACCGGCGCTGCCCGCCCAGACATCTCCTCGGTTGACTCTCTCCATGCCTCCAAGATCGGCGTTTCCCGCATTGGCTCTGGGTCGTACGTTATGGGCTTCGTTCTTGCCGACCAGCAGAAGTGGCTTGTACCCGGAACGCCTCCTTACTCGTCCACTCTTGTGCTCAACACCTTTGCCAGTCTACGTGATGCTGTCAACTCGGGTGCTGTCGACTTTTTCATGTGGGAGTATTTCACTTCTAAAAAGTACTATGACTTGGGTGAGATTCGCCGTGTTGGCGAGATCTACACGCCGTGGAGCAGCTGGAAGATTGTTGCCTCGACACAGCTGGCTGGCGAGAACGGCAAAGTCGACGATAGAGTTAAGGATCTATTTTCCAAGATCGACAAGGGGATTGAGCATTTTAACGCAAACCAGGAAGAGGCCGTGCAGTGGATCAGCACGAATCTTGATTACTCCGAAGATGACGCCCGTCAGTGGCTAAAGACTGTCAAGTTCGCCGACAAGACCGAGGGTGTTGATCTAGCAGTCGTGGAAACGTGTGTGTCCATCCTAAGAAAGGCCCATGTTTTGTCCGAGGGAAAAGGCATGGAGCCCGGAGCTATGGTAGTGCGGGCTTGAAAAAAAAAAGAAAATCATGTAAATTAAAACTATGTACCTATGGCTTAGCCTAACTATAGCTAACATGCTGTGCTCTCCGCCGTAAGATAAATAACTATCCTTCTTCTAAAACGCCACGACAGGCAGTCTCGCGTCTTAGTTCCTCGCTTACCACCACCAAAAAGGAGGGGCTCCAGTGGGCTGAACGTCGGGCTGGATGCAGTGACTTTCGGGATTGCATGAGTTTTCGACAACAATTTCCGAAATGGGAGGTCGGACTGGCGCAAAGGCATCGATAGCAGCCGAGTTCCAGCCTGATGTAAACTTGGACTCTGACTGGCTGCAGTCGACACATTGGTCTCCAACATAGTGGAAATTCGCTGATTCGAGATTGTACTTGACAAAGGCCTCTGAAGAGCCGTCAGAGACCAAGACGGACATGGCCATGGGAAGAGTGGTATAGCCGTTGCTCTCGACAATCCATGTCTTTTCCTGGCCCATGCGGTAGAGAGCATCAATGAGCACAGGAACAATTGTCTTCCTACCATAGCCTTCAATATTGCTTCCCGAGCAGCGGTATCGAATGCTCGTATCGCCCGACAAATAAATGCTTTCGCTGTGGCAATTACCCCAAATATCAGCGAGCGCCTTCTGGACAATGGCAGTCCAAAGACGCTGGACGCGAACCTGGCGAGGGTGCGCTTCAACCTTGACACTAAGGGATCGGCTGGCAGGGTCAGTGGGATTGGGGTCACTTGTGCCAGTAGGAAATGTCCCGGTGGCAGTTCCAGTGCCAGTACCAAACCCAGTAGTGCCAGTAGGGAAGCCAGTAGAGAAGCCAGTAGTTGTGTTGGCTGTGAAGCTGGGGTTTTGGCTCTGTGTAGACACAGTAGACGAAGTCGACCAAAAGGTAGACAGCGGGACGGAACCAGTTGAAAGCCATCCACTGGTAGTTCCAATACTAGTGAGAGAGCTGCTGCTGGCCGCCGAAGACAGGGTAGAGGTCCAGAAAGTGGAAGAGCTCAAACTAGAGGTAGAGGACGACCAGCCAGTGGGCTGAAATGAGCTAGTACCGAGATTGCTGGTAGACCCAGAGGTTCGGGAAACTCCATAAGTAGGAGTAGTTGGAGAAACGGGATATGAAATAGGCTGAGAAGTAGGATCAACTGGGGGACAGGGAACAGCAGGAGCCTCGCTATGGCACAAGAATGTGGACTGGCAGTTTTGTCCTGAACCAGAAGGGCTGGGGCCCAAGTCAACATCGTGGTGAGCATAGCAGTACAAGGACTCAATACGCTGACCATTGGCATCACGATGGACTCCATAGCCAGCATAATTGAAGTCAAAGATATCGTTGTTGATGGTAAATGCCCAGTTAGTGTTGTCATTGAAGGGGACAGTGACTCCGGAAAGTCTCCACGGATAAGCGCCGTTGTCCCAAGGGACTACAGCATGAGTATTAGGGGTTTTGACGTCGTTGTTTCCGTCATCGTAGACATAAACCTCGCGGCTGGTTGACCACGTAGGATGATTAGGAACAGTGCCAACACCGCAATCGGCAAGATAGACGGTGGAAGCAGAGGCTAGGCAAGGGCTCAGGGCCACGGCCAGAGCAGAAATGAGGGCAAACCGACTCGCCATTCTAATGGGGAAGCGAAGGGTGTGAGACGAAAGTAGATGGAAAAGATTGAATGAGAGAGAAAGAGAAAAGGAGATGAAGAGAATCAGAAACGAAAAGAGGGTGAGCTAGGCAATAAATAGCAGCAGGCCATACGAGGGCCTATTCGAAGAAAGAAGCGAGGGGTCAGCCTGGCCCCGCGGAAGGTTCCATTTCTTGTAAACGCAGTGGAGCAAAACAAGGCCGAATAGCCAGTTTGTTGTGCTAACTGTGGAAACAGCTGACGGAAGCAATAGTACTATGACGACCGCTAGACTGAAACAATACATCGAATTGGGCAGTGTTACGTGTATCGAGGTGGGATTGGGGGAGTTTTCAAGAGACTCATACGAAGCTCCTGGTTGAAGCCAGCCACAAGATACACTCCTGCCGCTCGCTTTGCGCAGCTCGAGGAGGTAACTGCTCTGCTTGCTCTAAGCAAAAACGAAGCGGCTGGGACGATGGCCTTTTTGTTTTCTGCCACCTACTCAATCCTGACTCTCAGTTTGTCGAGAACCTTCCACGGTGCACTAGATTCTCAAAAGCTACACTAAGCCGGACTATACGAAACGCCAACTCTAGGAGTCTTGTGACAAACTCAACGAGTTATTACCCGGGCAGGGGCTCTAGAGTCGTTGGTTTTGCAGCCAAGCCGGTCGGTAGTGTGATTCGCCTAACTGCCTTCCCTCTCCTTTGTGCTCCAAAGGTAGTTACATCTCTTCTCGTGCCATATGCCTGTTTTGCTGGCTGGGGAACAACGAGAAGCATTGACTAGCGTGCATTTCCCTTGTATATCTCTAGTGGCTATGGGTTAAGACGCACATCTTTCTTTCCACTGATGCGGCGGATATCTGCTGGTTGGCGACAGCTCAGAATGGTGGAGTCGAATCGGAATTACCGGCGTCTTCAGAGATGTCTTTGGGGGTGAATGTTATCATGGATCGCTCGACAGATCCATAGGCCACTCGAACTTGGACCGTCTTGGTGGGTTCTTGAGATTCCAAGCCTGGGCATGGCCTGGGGTCGGTGCTAGCCTAATGACAGGGCGTCGTACAACACACACTACTACCAACGTGAGGTCAGCACGTCTATTAGGGTCTATATAGGGTTGGGCCAGGAGAACAAATCGAACGGTAGTCTGATCAGGGGCAGTTCAACTATGACCATCTTAAGATTTCTTGTTGACTAGACCAGCCAGAACAATCTTTCGATTCTTTACTTCTTCCGATATTGCCTCAGTCCCGTTTGCTGTCTTTCACCCCCTTTCATGAGGTAAAGGCAACCCTAGGAATGGTAATCCAGTAACCCTAAATACGACCTACTACAAGTCTGCCAATTTCGCTGCTGCATGATGGTCCTTGAGAGCACTACTGATGTCCATCACGCTCCCACCACCCGATTTCAACAACGCTACGAAGCACGAGTCTCAAGGTGTATCCCGCCAAGGACGCTGGTACGGGGGACCAACTTCCTTGCTGTTTCTTTCGCTTGATTTCTCTTTCTCGGACTTATATCGCCTATCTTCTGCCTAGTTTCTTCGACTATGGAGGATGCCTCTCCTCAAGCCGATAAATCCGCTCCCTGCCGTACACTTCGGCCGTACTTTTCCCGGTCTCGGGGGGCATGCATGTTGTGTCGCCAGCGTAAGAAAAAGTGCGACGAGCGGAAGCCGTCGTGCTGGACTTGCACACGCAGTGGAAGGAAATGCGTGTACCCTGTGGCCAAGGGCAATGCAGGCGGGAGTGGCGGGAGTGGCACAAAGGACCAGGACCTTGTGGTCGGTACAGGACAGGCTACTGAGACGGTTACAATCGTGGATTTAACGGGGAGGAAGGCCGGCAGCGGGCCAAAAGGAAGGGCTATTGACAATGAAGCAATTGGGAATATAGAGAACAGCAGAGAGGAGAGTACACACACTGATATACAGCCTATTTCTTCTTCATTTTCTCCCCGCCGCCCTGTCACCCCGGGGCCATTGGCTAAAATGGTCTCGTCAAGTACACAGACAGATCCTGTGATAAACGCGGAGATTGTGCAGCCACAGGTCGTGTCATCGGTGCCAAGCGGGCTTCAACAAGTGCAGTCTACAAAGCCACCACAACTGCCGCCGTTAGTGGAGCCACAGGGTGCAGATTCAAAGTCAACGCAGACACAGGGCACCTCTCCACCGCGCATACGGCTTCAATCTGCGCAGCCCACCCAACAACACGCTCACTCTCTCCAGAGCCTTGGGGACCGCCAAATTTCGCCCACATTCCCATCCAGAGTCCCTGTGTCGCCCGGGCTCCAAACCTGCTCTGGCTCTTCTAGACGATCGGTCTACTCGAACGCCTTCTCCAACAACTTTCTCGAGCACTATCTCCACATGACAACCGAGATCCTGGTGTCCAACACAAAAGCAGAGAACCCATTTCTACAGTATGTCATGCCGCTAGCACATAGCGACGACTCGCTAATGGAGGCCGTGTTGTGCCTTGGTGGGACTCATCTTTGCGCGTCAGTGGAAACGCCCGACCCAGCGGTGCGCAAGGCTACACTGGGACTGTACGGGCTTGTTTTGCATCGGCTGCGAGAGAAGATGATGGGCGGGAGTGCAGCAATGCACGATCGCCAGCATAAATTGCGGGTGATGACAATAGTGATGCTGCTCTGCCAAATAGAGGTAAGGTTGGATCTTGGGGTTTTGATCGTCTCTCTCTTTCCCACTCTCTCTCTCTCTATCTGCTTGTCTAACCTTTGTGTTTATTTTTGCCGCTTCCCTACAGTCTTTACAGCGGCATCATCGGGGCACAATTTTCCCCCATCTTAGAGCATTTCGCAGCATTCTGCTTTCGCTGCAGGATGAAATGCCTAGCTCATTTGATTCCATAGAGGAAAAGCTCCAGGGCTCCATGCTGGAGATCTATTCGTACCTCGTTTTGGTGGCAAACATCACCCCGTATGGCCTTGATGAGAACCGCACCTTGCCATTCGACTCGTTCTTGTTTTCCTTTGGCGAAAAGGTTGCCGGGCTCGACAGCTCTGGCGTGATATTTTCCTCAATCGATGGCCTCTTCTCACTCATCCCAAGCGTGTCCCTCCTTGCACGCCAACGCCTCGAGGAGCCTGACAGTAGCCCGAGCACCGGGCTTATGCGCAAGTTTACCGAGTTGGAGCAGCGAATCAACGGATGGGAGCCTCCAGCGGATACTGCGGTCGTTTGGGATGCGGATCGCGACTCGCTGGCATCTGTGTACCGCCATGCATTGCTTGTATATCTCAAGACAGCCCGCTGCGGCGCCGTTGTTGGCGATGTGCGGGTGATCCAGGATGTACAGGAGCACGTCAACTCGGCCATTGCTACAATGATGTCGTTGGCCATGTCCACCATGTGTGCTGTGCTGCTTTGGCCGGTGATGATTGTTGGGTCGTGTTTGATAATCAAGCCGCAGCAGAACATGGTGTATGAGGGCCTGCGATATTCCCGCTATAAAACAGCGAACGTGTTGCAGGCCATTGAGCTTTTGGAGAAACTGTGGAGGGACCCAGCACCCGAGGCGTATGGACCATACGGCCTGCACTATGTGATGAAGAAAACAGGGATTAGCCTGTGCATGTCTTGAGAGAATGCCGACAGGTGGCGACAGGTGGAGGTCTGTGCTTGGCAGCCGTGCTTGACAGCCGTGCTGTGGCCCACGTTGGGGATCTGGCTGGGGGGGGGGGTCTGTTTCATGTTTCACTGGGGTTCGGTATTGTTTTAATTAGAGCTTGGCTCAAGGCATAAACAACACGTCGCCCTTATCCAGTAGATTCCACCTTTGCTGAGAACTGTCTTGGAGCATAAGCTACACATGTGTTGCTGTGAGGAGAGGGAGGAATACGGTGTGCGATATACTTGAGAGCACGAATAGAGAT
>NETT01000195.1:16076-39630 GCA_003449175.1 Ceratocystis smalleyi
TTCACTCTATACTTTCTCGGACTCGATCTAGAGGAATGGAAAAGAAAAGAAGAAAGGGGCAGGGGGCGGAAATGATGCTATTGTTCCTCGCTGCCTTGTCCACCGCTTCTTCCCCCTTCGTGTCCGCTCTTACTAACTAAGTTTGCTACCACAGGCTATCGTGAGTTACACTTTGCCCTTCCCTAGGGTCTTCATCCAAAGCGACATCACACACCTGCAACTCGCGCTTTGCTGCTCTACGCTCTCCTCATCCACGTAACCATATCCATCCAATGCTCGCCACTAACCTAGCCCGCCCCTTCTACAGCTATTATTCTCACATGCTGGCATCTGATTTTTGCGACGGGCTTGACACAAGTGCTCTCGCGCACTACCTCGCTTCTTGATGGTCGCCACAAGGTCAAAATGACCGGCCGTGTCTATCTTCGCGCTGTAGTGCCCATTGGTGTGTGCTACTGTGGCTCGCTGGTTTTCAGCAACATTGTCTACATGTATCTCAGCGTGGCCTATATCCAGATGCTCAAGTCTGTTGCGCCTTGCACTGTACTGCTCATCGGTTATTTCCTGGGTACTCAAACCCCTACTGTGCGCACGTGGATCAATGTCTTGATCATTACGCTGGGTGTGGCCATTACCAGTGTTGGCGAGCTACAGTTCTCCATGGCTGGCTTTATTTACCAGATGCTTGGCATTATATTCGAGGGCACTCGTCTAACCATGATCCAGATCCTGCTTTCCGGCGACGATTTCAAGATGGACCCTCTCGTATCATTGTACTACTTTGCGCCTGTCTGCGCCGTAATGAACTGCACTGTTGCGCTGTTTACTGAGCTTCCTTCTTTCAAAATGGAGGACTTGTGGGCAACTGGTATTGGCATGCTTTTTTTGAACGCTGGCGTCGCATCCACATTGAACATTGCATCGGTGTTTTTGGTAAGTCCCCTTGGCCACCTTTGGCCTTGTTTCCTCATTAGCTATTTGTGTTGCTGTCTGGATCTTATTTTTCGCGCTCCGACTCTGACTCCTCCGAATTATTAGATTGGCAAAACCTCGAGCCTGGTCCTTGTCTTGGCAGGAATTCTCAAGGCCATTCTCTTGGTTGTATTGTCCGTTATAATCTGGGGTACCCCGATTGCCCCGTTGCAGATGATAGGCTACAGCATTGCGCTAGGAGGCCTGACTGTCTACTCCCTTGGCTGGGATCAAATGAAGACACTGGTCATTGCCGGCGTGGCATACACCCGCGCCTTAGTTAGCGAGGAAGGCCGGATGTCGCCGTTGATGCGGCGGTCTGTGATTGTCTTTGTGTCGGTTATTTTCATGTTCTTCCTCATGTCGCATATGTTCCCTGCCGGAGCAGTTCCAGAGCCAGGACAGGTGAGCGTGGCGGCCGAACAAGCCAGAGAAGAGACCAGCAAGACTGCCCGCAGCTGGTTTTCGTCATTCGGATGGTAGTATGGCAAACTATTATGAGGAAGGGAGGGGGGGCGGGGGGCGATGAAAAGCACTATCCCGGACTTGATGCAGCCAATTTCGAGCGAAGCTGCCCGTGTAAGCATCTGCGTGTATTTGAGTATCAGCCAGCGAGTGGGTGCACATGAGGGTGTTCTTGGGCGTGACCGACATGACGGAATTGACTTTGCTCGTCGTTTTCTTATATATACTTCATTCCCTATCTCTCTTCTTTTCGTTGTTTTGCTAGACGTTGCCGTTTGCGAGGTGCAATCGACTTGCCGCCTAGCTGCCTGCTATCGGCCTCTGTACACATCACGATGGCCTATTGTTATTTTCCTATCAACCACTGCATACCTCTCCATCACTGTGTCTTGTCCGAGCGCAAAGCAGAACTATGTGTCTCTCACGATCTCCTCTCGAGGACGGTTCCCTGCTAATAGGGGCAGTAGCAGTCTATATGCGAAGGGTTGGTTGACTGGGCGGATTGTTTGATGTTCCCTATCTTGAGGGGTCGGTTTCAAGAATCCAAGATCTCCCTCCAGTCTTGGGACGGGGCAGCTAGAGCTGGAGGACCAGGGAGAGAGATGGAGAGAGCATGAACAAAATAGTTGGCCATCTCTTTTTCTACTCACTGCTCCAAGCAGGCGCAGGAAGGCTGGCCAGAAGGGCGAGAGTGGGGGAAGTTGGTAGGTTCCCTTTCCAGACTGGACAAGGGAGAGGCCATATGGAAATGAGGGCAAGTAGCTGCTCGGAAAGACGTGCACACCGACAGGCCGGGCTGCATGCACCGTGAAAACTAAGCAAAGAATAGACAGCAGGAACCGGCAACTCTCCCATTGCGTTTCCGTTTTGTGGGAGGCGCGGGAACAGGCTCTTTCTCGCTCTTGTGAAACCTAGCTTGCGGCATTGCCTACCTGCCTTCTTCGTTCATCCATATCAACCCATAGATCTACTAAACTGGTAACTCCCTTGCTTGAAGCAAGCAATTGCCAAAAAGCCATCACACAAGAAAAGACATTTCTTTGTTCTCAACAAATCTTTCTTTCGCTGTCTTCCCCCTCCCCCTTCTCTTTCTTTCTCTCTCAATCATCTTTTCTTCGTCTTCTTTGGCATCGTTCCGCTTCGCTAATCATTCTTTTTTATTGCTCCTTTTTTCTTTTCTTTTTCTGCTTTTCATACTTGCTCTTCTTCCAATTATTATATTTGATAAACTTCCCAAATAGTCGTTAAATTGTTCGCTTTTCACTCTTCTCTCGTCTCTTTTCTTTCTTGCTTCATGTCATTTTATTTCTCGCCTTCTCCCCTCCGATAAGTGACCAACAACGCTGCTCGTGTTGCTTTTCTGTATTTATTTCTATTTATATTCTTTTTGTCTGCAAATCGCACGCTAGCATCGGCCGATATTTACCTTTTTCCTCGCGTTGATCAGTTGGTTCAGGCCCGTCTAACCGACAACAGGCCGGCTACTTGCGGCTACGTTCCTTTTCTGCTCTCATTCCTGGCTTTATCCCGCATCTTGCTTACCGCTTCTATTTGCTACCCTTTTGTTCTTGTTCTTTCTGTTGGCCTGTTTCACATGCATCAGGCGATGGGCTTATTGCGTGGTTTCCGTGAGGGGAGCAGTCTGACAGACCACATACACTCGTCCCAACCAGCAAACATCCAGCCTATGTGCAATCAACGGGAGCAAACACCCGCTGCGGCTAGCACGGCTAGCGCCGCCAACAAAGCTGGCCACTGGAAAAACATGCAGGGTCCAAACATGTGGGCGAAACTAGCCATACCATGTCTGACCTTCGGCCGAACCCATCAACGTCTAATTGATGTGGAAAATGGCCAATCGGGACTAGATAGTGCGCTACGCAGAGAGGGCCTCACTGCATGTATCGAATGCTTTGGAGCTTCTATGTTTGCGGGTAAGTTTTTTGTTTTTTTTTCTTGCTACTTGCTTCCTCTTTCCCGTTTCCCGTTCTCCTTCTCTTTCTCTTTTTCTGTTGTTGTTGCTTGCACCATTTCCCATGACGTCATATAACTAACAATGGCATGTGAAACGTCGTCTCCCATAAAGGATGGGGTTTTTATATCGCAAGAGAACGTCAACGCATTCGCCATCGGCTGGGAATTCCGGGCTCAAGACTTACCGATTTTACCGCATCATGTTTCTGCCCTTGTGTCGTGGTTCAAGAACATGAACGGACTGTGCTTGAACACTGCGTCGAAACCTCCATCATAACCCAACCTACACCAGCGCTGCCCATGACCCTAGGGGACCCTAACAATCGCTCGTCTTTCATTACCATCCCTGAAGCCATGTTTTCCAGTCCTCGAACATCTGACGTACCACATTTATACCCAGGTCCTCGCCATGTCATCTGTCAACTTTACGAGAGCGGCCAGAGCTCATCGGAAGATGAGTATCTTGTCCAGGCCAAGGCTGACGCTGCTGCCATCATTGGTAATTTTGAACTTGACGACACCAATCGCAATTCTTTAACTCGCTTACCTATGCGTCGTGCTTTTAGCGCCACGGCCTCCATATCCACAATCGAAGAGGAAAGCTCGGATGACACAATTGCAGTGGGAGTTCCTTCTCGTGACACATGGCCCAATAGCCGATCCGACAATGCTATAGGTATGAGCAAGAGTATATCTCATTTGCAACACGGCAAGATGCCGCTGTTGCAAAGAAAGTCGAATTTCAATTCGCCAAGCTCTCTACGCCGCCCGAATTCTGCTTCCGATGGAGCAGCACGTGCCTCCCGACGTACGGCACCTAGTGACCAAGAATTCGGCCAGTTCAAATTGATAGGTCGGCCCCGCAACTGGTCCCCCCTGAATCGCGACAGTGACAAGGCGGCGCGCCTTAACTTCCTGGATGACCAAAACCGCGAATCAAGTAACCAGAGTGACCGTGATCGAGAGGCTGCAAGTGGTATGTCACTCCGCCTACACAACGTCCGTCGTCGATGGCACAAGCATGTTAGAGCCATCTCAGAGCCAAGATGGTCGTTCGATGAGATGAGGGACTTGAGCAAGCGGAGTGGTGTTCGAGCAGCCACGGAGGGCAATTCAGAGCACTACCATTCACGCGGCAGCCGGTCTGCCTCACAAAAAATACCATGCGATTTGCCTCTCCAGGCTAATTCATCTACTTCCAGCTCTAATGGATCCTTGGAATTTTCATCGGCACGAGGCTCGTTTGGACCGGGTGTCACATCATTTGACGGCGGTGCGTCAAGTACGGGTGGTGGCAGTGAGACAGGTAATGGCTTTAGCACAAGCAAAAGCCAGAGTCAAAGGTTGAGCTACGGCCAGCGACTGAGCCATACCTACCACAGTCAAAACCAAGGCCATGCCCAAAGCTATAGCAAAAGTGCTACCAACAGTCATTCTAACAGCGACACAACAAACAGCAGTGAATCCGCTATCCAGTCCAGGACCCCATCGCACTCTCTTTCTGTCTCAGACACGCCCAGAGCACGTAGTCTGCCAGATATGGGCATGGCAGTGGAAGATGGGGCATACCTACGTAAGATGCGGGTAGCACGGTTCTTAGCGCACTGAGTACGTGCGAATGAATACGTGTATGGCCATGAAATGAAAGCAGAGATGGACTTTGTGTCTTCCTTGAGATCGTGAGGGGAAAGGGGTTATGGAAGACGAAAAAGACAAAAAAGGTCTAGGACAGCACTTGTCTGCCTTGCTAGATATACGGTTATTGTTACTTGTTAGATACCACTTATTGATTATAAATTTCATTTGAAGGTGTTATATTCGACTTTGTTTAGAGTTTACAGGGGGGGTAGGGTGAGAGAAATGCATGCAGAGAAATGGGGGGAGTATAACAACATGATGGAATATGAGAGAGGGCGAGCTGTTGGCAAAGCAAACAAAAGGAGAAAGAATTGAATAGAAGCAAGGTATCAGCAGCAATGGTAAGGAAACCAAAACGGACGCACAAAGAGAAGAGTAAAATATAACAAGAAAATAGGAGCCCAAAGTCGGAAAGAAGAAGAAGAAGAAGAAGAAAAAGAAAAAGAAGAGCGATGATTGAGTTCCAGTCAATTTTCATATTTTTTTTGGAAAAAAAAAAGTGCATCTTTTCATCTTTTTTTATATTGGTTTTAGAATTTCCTTCTTCTTTCTTGTCTGATCTCGTTTCTTGTCTGGTCGTTGGGTTTGCACCTAGCAGTTCTGGTATAGTAGTAACGGCTCGCCGACGTTTTCAATTTCGGGAATGGTGCACTTTAAGTCAAAGGCTTTGGACAGGACGATTTTGAAGATCTAGGCATGGGAGAGGAAAAAGAAATTGCAGATATTAGCAAGTGAGTCAGGGAAGACAATGAGCAGTACAAAGAGTCTCACCTTTTGTACGTTGATGCTATGGCTGGTGCTGCTGAATATAAGAGCTGCACGCATTGCCTTGGCGAAACGCCGGGCCTGAATTCAAGACAAGGTGTTAATAAAACAACAAACCACGTAGCATAGGATGATGGATATGTAGTTGAGTCAAGCTACAGAGACAGACGGCATCTCTCTTTCGCAGACGCAACACCGCATATTACCGTGTCGTCCCAAGATAAAGACCAGAAACTCACCTGGTTGGAAATCTCCTCCTGCTCCTCGCGCGGAAAGTTGACGAAATGGTCGTACTTTGTGCCCACCAGGATTGGAATGGCGGTCTTGTTGAACCCCCGGCCCTGCCGGTACCACTCCTTAATGCTGTTGAGCGTACTCTTGCGCGTCAGGTCAAACATGAAGAGAATGGCTACAGCATCGTTGCACACGAGCGGCAGCATGTTGACGAACTCGCGCTGACCACCAAGATCCCAGATGGAAAATGTGATTTCTGTGTTGCGGATGCTGATAGTCTTTTCCATAAAGTTGACGCCCAGCGTCTGGATATAGTCCTCGTCCCAGCTGCCCTCAACATACTTGACCATCAGACTGGTTTTGCCAATCTGCGCATCGCCAACCATGCCGACCTTGATAACTACATGGTCGCGACGAGCCTGCTCGGCAGCAGCAGCAGCAGCAACAGCGGCAGAGGAGGACGAAGATGCAGAAGCGCCGGCTGGGGGGCGAGATTGGTAATCGTATGATGACGGGGGGTGTTGTGCGTGCTGGGTTTGGAATTGTTGGTGTTGTTGGTGGTGTTGTGACGGATGTGATGATGTCTGGTGTTCGGAAAGTCCAGAGGATGGCCGTGATGATGGCTGCTGGTGCAGGTGAGATTGCGACTGTGAGTGGGAGGAGTTGGGCCGATATTGAGACTGTGAGGCCGACATGTTTTGGTCTAGGGAAGTGGCCGGGTAGCGGTCGACGAGATCTTCAGGGCTATGGGTGTTGTTGTTGTTGTTGCTGCTGCGGGAGTGATCGGGCTGTGGTGGGACAGCGTCGCCAAAGTTTTGGCTGTAGTGATGGCCGGTAGACGGCCGTGACGAAGGAGCCGAGTATGAGACTGGGTGGTAAGGGATAGAGGCTGGCGAGGGCGAGCCAGCAGCAGACGGGGAGGCGTTGTCGGGACCAGCAGTGGCAGCAGGGGGGGCAGCAGCAAGAGTAGTAGAGTTGGTAATAGTGGTGTCTTCGGGAGCGGCCTCGGTAGACGTGTAGGGTGGCTGCTGAGGATCCATGATGGCCGCGGCGGTAGTAGAAAGAAGGGAGAAGGTGAGCAAAACGCCAGGGTCGAAATTGAAGACCAAGCCAAAAGTCCAAGTCGGAGGGGACAGGGCCTTGCCTGGATTGAGGGTAGGGTTATCGTCGGTTTGTTCGCCAGTTGGAGAGGGAGAGCGGGAGAGATGGAGAGGCAGGAACAGAAGAAGCAGGGAGGTGGAGAGATAGAAAGGGCGGATTCAAGAGAGACGCACAGAAACCTGAGGCCAAGATGTGATTTTAGTGTGATGCAAGAAGTGGATTTTTAGTTTGATGAAGAGTGACAAAAGAGTGACAAAAGAGCAGAAACAGAAGTAAGAAAGGTGTCGCGGACTTTGAAGCGGGGAAGGAAAAAAGTAGGGGAAAAAAAAGAATTATTTCAAGTGAGCGTGAAGAAGAAGAACAAGATGGAGATCAAGAAGTACAAAAGGAAGAAGTGTTTAATTTCAAGGCGACGACACGATCCACGAGCAAAGTGACGACCGTGAGCAAGAAAAGAATCAAGACAGAAACCAGACGCCGCAACCGACGATATCAACAAAGATAAAGTGACAAGAAGCAGAGTAGTAGGACGGGGCTGACGAGGAGCATTTAAGCCTGGCCCTCTCCAGTGTCCAGCGCTGTCGACCCGGCTTCTAGCACTGAGGCTCCCTGTGCACAGGGCCGAAGAGTGAAGGAGCTGCGCTATAAACGAGGGGCTTATAGGCTGCAGCCCTACAGCGAGCTGCACTTTACTGTGGGCGCTGCCCGCTTCCTCTCCGGCCGGCGCCTGCAAACGCCTCGGCCAGCCAATCAAACAGCATGAAAACTCGAGCTGTGGAATTTCATGTTGGCTGCCGTCCGTCTCCGCTTTTTTTCTTTCTTTGCTTTCGTTTCACAGCCAGGCCATAGAAGAGCCGCCAAAATAAGCAGGAACGCGGGCAGGAGAAGCCGCCCCTCTTTTGCTACCTGTTTGTTTGTTTGTTTACCTTGTTCTTGACAGGGCTGCCTGCTGGCTTGGCTGCACTGCACATGCTTGCTTCCCTTGGCGCAGCCTGTTTTTCTCTTTGTCCATCGTTGAAGCGTGGATGCAAAGCGGCCGGCTGGTGATGTCATTTGCTAGGCCGCTCTGTCCAGCTGGCTGCACTATTTCGCTAGCTACTGCCTACTCGTTACAACTCCTCACTTCTTGATGCTGCCCCTCCACAATCGTGCCACCCACAATCCACCTCTCTTTCCTCGGGCAAGTACCACCTGCAAACAGCGGCTCCATTTTTTCTGTCCCATTTTTCCTTCCCTGCAGAAGAGCTGCAAAAAGCTGTGCATGGCTGCTATCCAGGCCCTAAAATACAGTGCTTAGCAGCCCGTAGCCCGTAGCAGGGCCGCCTAACCGCACTGAATATTCTTTCCCCTCCACTGCTTTTTTCTCCGCTACGATAATTAGACAAGTCGGCGGCCACTATCGAGGATTCCTCCAAGGATTGTTTTCCGAGTGTCCAACTCTTCCCGCTTCTTCTTTCTCGTTTGCTCCTGCCATCATCAGCATTATATTCTTCTCTCCTCTTCTTCTCTCCTCTTCTTCCCACTCTCATCTCACCCAATATCGTCTTCCCCGCTGCCCGCTCCCTGTATTGCAATGGCCTCCATCATCCGGTCCCTTCCTGTCGCCCGGGCCTTCGCCTCCGCCGTCCCCAGAGGCACTGCCCGGCCTGCTGCCCTTGCCGCCAGCCGCTATGCCTTCTCAACTTCTAGGATCGGTATGTCTTCTGTCTCCCGTCCCCTGCCTCGCGTCTTTCGTCTCTCTGGCCTCCAGCCTACTCCCCCCTCATGAGCAACGCCTGCCGCCTGGCCCCTCGCTATGTGCTAACTCCGATCTTCCTTTCTTGCTCCTTAGCTCTCGAGAAGCGCTACGCCAAGGACCACGAGTGGGTCGATCTCGACCTCGAAAAGAAGACGGCTGTTATTGGAATCAGCGAGTATGCCGCGGAGAAGCTGGGCGATGTCGTCTACGTCGAGCTGCCCGAGGTCGGTGCTGAGCTCAAGGCTGGTGACACCATGGGCGCCGTCGAGTCGGTAAAGTCCGCATCCGATATCCTCGCCCCCGTCAGCTGCCGTGTCGTGCACGTGAACACTGCCCTCGAGGATAAGCCCTCTACCATCAACCAGGCCCCCGAGGATCTTTCTGGTGGCTGGATTGCCAAGGTTGAGTTGGACGATGCTTCTATCAAGAGCTTCAATGAGTTGATGAGCTTTGCCGACTACGACAAGTTTACCCAAAGCGGCGACCACTGAAGCGGCATATCTACGGACGTTAGGACCATGCGGTTCTGCCCCATTGTCGTCGGCGTCTCTTGCTTCTTCGCCACCTCTCAACCTTTGTCTCTACCCCTCCCTCCCTGCCTGCGCATCGACTACTCGGAAGCCTTGTTCAACACTCCAGACAGCTTTGTTACTCTTACCTGATACCTCGCCCTCATCTATGTGCCGTCTCGTGCTCCTTTTTTTTCTTCTCTTTTTTTGTCCCTCTTCTCTTTCTCTGTGGTACCTACATATATGACAGGGCATCGCCAAAAATAATAAAAAACTGCTTTCAACCACCATCTATAGTGACTAGTCACCCCACCGCTATTTTCGGTCATGTGGTTCTTACCGTGCCATTCATTCCCCGACCCCATGTCCAGTAGACCATTCCGTCAACGTTTTTATTGTTCTCTTCCTATTCTTACATGTCACGCCCTCTGTGAAAATGTTGACGTCATAACAGACGACTGTCCTTATGCCTCGACCCTGGCCTACGCAGTCGCCGGTGTTTCTACGTTCTTGACGGGGGCGGTGTGCTTCAGCGCATTGATGCCCTCCAGAATCCTGTCCGCACCCATATCCGACAGCTGCCTGGCAATGTCGTTGCCAAATGCATGTGCATCTTCCACCGTCTTGATCTCGCGGTTTTCATCTGCATCCACCGCTTCGCTGCCATTTGGCCGAACGACGGTTGCCTTGACACGCAGAACATCGCCCCCGCCAATCCAACATGTCTCCACACCAATTGGCACGCTGCAGCCGCCCTCCAGAGCGCGCATCACGCTGCGCTCTGCCGTGCAGGCGAGCCGCGTCTTTTCGTGCTGGATGCCAACCAGTAGCTGCGCGATGCGCTCGTCGCCCTCACGAGCCTCGACACCAATAGCGCCCTGTCCTACCGCGTGCAGCACGCCCGCACTTTCGCTGTCGAGATACTGCGCGATGCGCCCGCCGTAATCCATGCGCAGCAGACCGGCAGCAGCAAGGATAATTGCCGAGAACGGGCCAGAATCGTCATCAAGCTTGCGTAGCCGCGTCTGGATGTTGCCACGCACGTCGGCAAATTCCAGTCCTTGGTAGCGCCGCTTCAGCTGGGCAATGCGTCGGATCGAGCTGGTGCCCACCACGCTGCCAGCGGGCAGGTTGGCCAGCGACGTATACTGAGTGCCGAGCGAGGCCTTGAAGACGACCACGTCGCGCGGGTCTTCGCGCTCGGTGATGCAGGCCAGAGTGAATCCGGCAGGGATAGTCGTCGGCATATCCTTGAGCGAGTGTACGATAAAGTCGACTTCGTTGGCACCCAGCATGGCTTCGAGCTCATTGGTCCACAGGCCTTTGCCGCCAAAATTGTACAACGCCGTCACCTGGTCCTTGTCGCCAGCTGTAGAAATGCTGTTGACGCGGAATTCATGGTCGGGGTGGAGTTTCTGTAGGGCTTGGATGACGAGGTCGGTTTGTTTGAGGGCAAGCGCCGATTTGCGACTGCCAATGTTGATGATTGTAGGCTGGGATGGGGCCGACATCGTATATGCGTGCAGACAAGAGAGGGAGGGATGTGGTTGTTAGGCGAAGACTGCTTAATGAAGCACAGTGAAATCTGTCTTGTCTTGTCTTGTGATCAAGTGCTACCAGTGACTCAGCGTCAGAGTTTTCCTGTTGCGTGGTGCTCTTTCCCTGGGAACGAGGAAACTAGAGTCTTGATAGCAGGTAGTTGCAAGGTTGAAAAGATGCCAGTGATATTTCTGGATCCTATCAGCCAAAAAAAATGGATAAAGAACGAGGCCGTGATTAGAGCTGGCAGAGTTGTTGCCTTGTGTCTGGTCTTCCGCGGCCCCAGAGAGCAGGATGTAGCGGGGCACTAGTACAGGGCTGTGCGGAAACGAGTGCTAATGCTATTCGCACCGTGCAGAGTACAAAGTAGCATCTGATAAGCACTTGATCACAATCAGAACCCTGCTTATCAATCAGTGGTCAAAGTGGCTGGGAGTAGCCAAGCCTGCCTGCAAGTTAATACGTAATGTAATACAATAAATACATGCACTCCATAACGCATGCTACAACGGATATGCACGGGAATCAAAGTGAGCCAGTTGGCAGCGTTGTGTTCGATCTTGGTCTGTACTAAGATTCTGTCTGGTGTTCGTTCTATACGCGATATCACTGCGTGTCTGTTCTTTGTGGGCTCGGCGCGGCTCAACCACGATTTGTGTGATGACGGTGGGCGTTGCACCTCGTTTCATTTACCGTCTATCAGCGACCTTGGGCTCCCAGGAAGAGAGCTTGGGTACCGTGCTAAGCACAAAGTTAGCGGGGGAAACAGACCCCAATGGTGGCATGTTGATGCTCGGGGCTTGACGGCTTACGTGCTGTACGGTTTGTAGGCGCCTGGCGTCGCTGTAAGGTTGATAAGCGACTCGGGGCGCTCCCATTTGCGCACCTTGGTTTGCAGGAGTGCGTCCTGCGTGGGGGGTTGATCAACCGCGTAGGAGATCCAGGCGTGCCAGCCGGGCTCGATGTGGCCACTATCAAGGTGAAGACCGGTGTTAATTTGACATACAGAGACAGAGGTCAGGAGGGGAGAAGCTTTTGATTGAAGTTTAAACGCTGAAAGCGACTGCCGATTGTCGGAGAGGAGTTGTGTTCAACATACGCATCGTAGTCGTGCTTCTTGTAATCAACCCAGCGAGTACGGACTATACGCAAGGTTAGAGATTTATCTTGTTCTGCGGGCGGCGTTTAACGGGTGGTCGGCTCTTACGGGGGAGTTCCTCGTTGTTTTCGTAGTACTTGTTGCCGAACTTGTCGGTGCCAATCAGCTGGCCATACTTGGTGTCACCTATTCCGTGTCGTCAGCAATGCGCTCCCGGTAGTATCTACAGGTTGAGGGCCAGTCGCACCAATGTACTAGCAGTGGGAGGCCCGTCGAAGGGCGTCTGGAGGTTAGCCTGCGGTTGGCACCAGGACTCTCAGCAGCAAAAGATGCCGAGACAAGAACGAATGGATCGACTTTACCATCATCTGGATAACATATTGCTGTACGCAGGGGAAAATGGCAGTTAGCTTTGTGAGCGACCGCACGTCTAGGTAGCTTAAAGCCTGCAGACAAACCTTGAAGCCAATCTTGCGCAGATTGCTCAGCGTTCTCGTGATTGTTGACATTGCGACTAGAAGGCGACGGAAGGGGCGCTTCAGACGAAAAAAATAGATAAACAAGAAAGGAGCGAGAGTGCGTGGTTGTAAACACAGCCTTGCAATTGAAGCTTTCTCCAGGCTCTAAAAGTATCGTGAGCTTCGCCAATGCATGTCGAGCGGGTGTCCCGGCTAAACATCGGGTGATCCCGTGATGAACCGCGGCAGAATGCACCGCTTCTATGAGGCAACGTATTAATGGACCCCCTTCCTTGTATCACCAAAGCCAAGTGCTGGCTTCCTTGCCGGCCTACTAAGTAAACAAGCGGCTCTTCTAGATCCAGTGTCTCTCCCCCTCCCACGTATCTATTAATATCCATTCGCCATGTTTCAGGGCCTTAGACGGTGCGCGCCCCGACTCTGTGGGCAGGCTCGCCAATTGTCTCTCCGATCAACCGTGCATCAACCGCAATGCCGTATGTATTCTTCGGCTAACGGCTCGGCCTCGCCAGCCTCCGCGGATGCAGCGGCCGGCTGCTTGGGCGCTGCGAACGTGGTACCGATAATCACTGAGCTAGACCGGATTGCGCCGTCGTTTAACATAGATGGCTCGCAAATCCAGGTGATCCAGTCGCCGGCTGAGTTCTACCAGACCCTCAAGGTAAATAGATGGCGAGTCTCTGAAATGACAAGATTCCGGCTCAGTGCTCCCGTGGCTAACAGCCCAACAGGACAAGATTCTCTCGGCCAAACGCAGGGTCTTTCTCTCAACCTTGTACATTGGCAAGTCCGAGCGTGACCTGGTACGTACGCTTCTGGCCTACTTCCGCTCTTACCTCTGGCTAAATTAGCTTTTGCTCCCCTAGATCAACACTATCCAGACTGCCCTGCGCACCAATCCGGAGCTTCGAGTCAGCATCCTGACTGACGCCCTGCGAGGTACCCGGGAAGCGCCACAGGCCTCGTCTGCGTCACTACTTGCACCGCTAATCAGCGAGTTTGGTGCTGACAGAGTCGAGGTCCGCATGTACCACACGCCCAACTTGACTGGCCTGCGCAAAAAGCACATCCCCAAGCGCATCAACGAGGGCTGGGGTCTGCAGCACATGAAGCTCTACGGCATGGACGATGAGATTATCCTGTCAGGGTGAGTTTTGCCTGCAATTGAAGCTGTTGAACTTCACGTTCTGTTGGCCATGCTGACTAATCCATAGCGCCAATTTGTCTATGGACTACTTCACCAACCGCCAAGACCGCTATCACCTATTTTCCTCTAAACACATCACGGAGCACTTCAGCAAGTTGCACCATGCCGCCGCATCGCTTAGCTACTCGATCAAGCCTAGCCATGACCCTGCCGGCTTTGAGATGGTGTGGCCCAACACCAGCCCGGCGCCAGTGGAGAACCCTACTGCCTTTGTAGCCCATGCAACGTCTATTTTGACCCCTCTAATATCCCTACCCCCGACTGCAGCGGCCCAGCAAAAGCCAGCCCTCGAGAACACGCGTGTGTACATGCTTTCGCAAATGTCACAATTGCTCCAGCCGGATTCCTCCACCGAGCTCCCCGCTATCACGCACATTCTGCAAACTCTCTCACGTCCGGAATACGCACAGTCTTCGTGGACATTCACTGCAGGATATTTCAACCCAGCACCATCTCTGACAAAGCTGCTACTTGGCTCAGCCTCTAAGAGCGGCACTGTCATCACAGCCTCGCCCCACGCCAACGGCTTCTTTCAGTCCCAGGGCATCTCAGGCATGTTGCCCGATGCCTACACCTACCTAGCACGGCGCTTTCTCCGGGCTGTCCACACAGCGGGCCGAGACTCATCAATCACGCTCAAGGAGTGGCGTCGTGGGTGTGTCACTGAACCGGACGGTTGGACATATCACGCCAAGGGCCTCTGGGTAACGCTACCTGGCGACAACAACCCAGCCATCAGCATTGTGGGCAGCTCCAACTATACCAAGAGGAGCTACTCGCTGGATCTGGAAGCCGGGGCATTGATTGTTACACGTGATGAGGAGCTGAAGCGAAAGTTGGGCTGTGAGCAGCAGTGGCTACAGGAATATGCGTCCAAGACTACGGTAGATGATCTGGCAAAGCCAGAGAGACACGTAGGCATCCATGTCAGGTTAGCTATGTGGTTTGTGCAGGCTGTGGGAGGGGCATTGTAAGTGACCAGAGGACAAGTCGAAGACGGTCATCGGCCGCCGTGTATTTTATATCTGTATTATCATTCCCACCTTGCATTGCATTAGATAGCATGTCTTAACCCTACATTTGTATAACCTTCGACATTGAGCTTCAACACGGCATCGTCACAGGAACCAACGTAGGGGCATTGATAAAGCACAAGGGGGGGGGGGGGGGCAAACTATAGGAATACATATAATGTACAAGGAGCAGTAATGAGGGCCATGTGGCAGCATGGCTCTGTCCCTTTCTCGTTCTCTTCTCAGCCACAGCTTCTTCCGCCGCGTCCGCCTCACCGCTTGGTCCAGCCACGACCATTCGACAGACCACGAATGCGCTTCGTGTACTTCCAAAGGTGGCGGTACTTGGGGCCTTGGCGCTTAGCTTCCCAACCACGGGCCTTGCGACGAGGCTTGAGCGAGTACACCCGGACTCTGCGGAACACCTGGCCAAGGCCGTCGTACTTGTTTCGTTCCATGACAGCTGCCATGTTCTCGTCCCACACAGTGCGGAACATGTTGAAGCCAATAGGTGTGCAGCCGGTCTTAGAATTGAAGCTCTTGACACTGAAGCCAAGACGCTCAGAATACTGCTCCTTCAGCTTTGTCGTATCCAGAGGCTCGAGGCCTGGCTGCTCCAAAACCACGACAGCTAGGCGGTGGTAGGGCGCACCTTCATGGGCATAAGGTGCCATCCACGGCTGCACAAGCTGGGAGGGGTCACGGATGTGCCAGAGGGGCAGCGATGAGACAGTGGGGTCGAAGGGAATGTTCACGGCCAGGAAATGGCATCGCTTACGGTAGCTGTCGCTCTCGACATCAGGGACATCCAAATCGACCACGGCTACAGAGAGCAGGCGTGGACCCGGGTTGAATAGCTGCACGTTGAGACGCACGGGGTGTTCGCTAACAGCACTGTTGACGATAGCACCAGGCTGGATCTTCTTGCGGTGAAAGTGCATAAGCACGGAGGCCGTAGGATCCAGCTTGGGAAGCATGTCAGGGACAATGTTGAACTGCTTGATGCGCTGCATCGTAACGAGGTATTCGTACGAGCGCCACGTGCGGTGAGCCAGGTAGCGGTAAATGGGCTTGTTCATGTCGCCTACAGTAGAGGAGCGTGTTAGCCTTTCGACAGCTTTTCTTTTTTTTTTTTTTCCTTTCTTTTCAGCTTCTTTTGGGCCTCAATCGAGGGGCGACTCACCCTCGCCGTCTTCCGACCTTCGACGCACCACTGGGTCATTGATATCTACCAGGATCTGAAGCTGATTCACTCTCTTCCGCAAGCTCTGTAGCCTGAGATCACGGCTAGCCTTGCCTTGCTTGAACCTGCCTCCATCGCTCTGCTCCAGATGTGCAATAAGCTCAGCCTTCTCCTTCAGCTCTTCAATCTTTTTCTCGCGGTCGGCCTTGAGAATTTTACGGGCCTCCTGGAAGCATTGGAACGGCAGCTGCTCAAACGGCAGATTTTGGCTAGTGCGGATAGCCATACGACGACGACGAGAGCCAATTGGGGGCTTGCCGGCCTTTTGTAGGGCTAGCTCAGCAGCCTTGCCGACAGCCGTGTTGGGGTCAAGGGTTGCAGGGTCAAGCTGGGCAGCCGGTGCAGCATCCATTGCCAGGCCGGTCGGGGCCGTGGGGACATCAGAGCGGGCGGCAGCATTGACTGAGAATGGCCGAATAGCCAGTTTGACAGGGCCGTTTGCAGACAGCCCACGCAGTAGAGGGCGCGCAAGCGAAGGGCACCGCGACATGGCGCTTCGTTTTGGCCCGCCAACAGACAGCCGGAAAAGAACGGCGGGCAGGGAGAGGAGGGGGGAAACTCGGGGGATGCCGGAGCTAGTCGGAGCGGGGAAGCCGGCGGATGCTCGGTATATCTCGTCGCAACAGGATGAAGAGGCAGCTGTCAGCCCGTAAGAAGAAGAAAACTCGACTGTGTGTTCTTGCAAAGAGCTCGTGATGTTGGATCGTCAAAGCACAAATTTCCTAAGCTTTTGAGCATGCCCCACTATGACACTAGTGGCGGCTGTCCGGCAAGGCCTGACAGCTGCGCAGAGCTGCCCCACTGGCCAGACTACCGCTTTGCCACTTGCCACCATCTGCCACCACCTGCAAGAGCTGAGATTGAGGCGGCACCGACAAACCCACAAAGCTTTTCCTAGCAACGCACCACCAAACGCCGTCAACTCGACTTGACGATCCTTGGATCTCGAATTTAGGCTTTGATCTTGCCCCCCGGACGGAGACCCCCAGCCCTGGCACGATAGTCTTCGCTCATCCGCTCTCTCCGTGTGTCTTGCGATTCCCACTCGGCTCTTTCCACCCTCCAGCTCAGCTTCAATGGCCGCCTCCGGAATCCGCAGTCTCGCAGAGGCCTTACGATCATTGTCAGTGTCGTCGACTGCGCCTATCAGATCAGGCACCTCTGCGATAGCCGTACGATGCGCTCTTTTTGCTTTACTCTGAGATATCTGTCGACTTGGTGCTAACATTCCTTCTAGAATAATGCTCGCATGGTAGGCATGAACCGCCGTAGCATGGCGACTACCACCACCACTGCGCTCCAAAACTTGACTACTGGTATGGCAGTCTTCTTTCGATCCGTCTCTACTCTACTTTTCCATCCGCCATTCTCCCCCCTCCTCTGTGCTGCACGCAACGAGACGCCCGCCCACTAACTCCGTTCTCCAGATGTCCCCGTTACCATCCACTCCTTTCCGGCTATAGAACCGGTTGGTCTCGAGCAATGGTCCTCAAAACACCTTTATGTCCCCCTTCGCCGCGACATTCTTCATAGAGCCGTCATTTTCGAGGGTGACAGCACACGACAAGGCACGGCCTCAACCAAGACACGGTGGGATGTACATGGCTCGAAGCGCAAAGTCCGGCCACAAAAGGGCAGCGGTCGCGCGCGAGCCGGCAGTCGCCAATCGCCTGTGTTCCGCGGTGGAGGTGTTGTCTTTGGCCCGCATCCGCGCGACTTCAGCACTGACCTACCCCGCAAGATGTACGACAAGGCGTGGCGCATGGCCCTCTCCTACCGCTATCGTCGAGGCGAGCTAGTCGTGTGCGAAGACGGCATGGAGCTGCCTCTAATCTCCGACTTCACCTCTCTGCGGGATGCCAACTTTCTCGAGCCACCGCTCGTCGCTGGCTACCTGCGCAAGCAAGCCGTACAAATGCTCGAGGCCCACCAATGGGACCGCTCTCACGGCCGTACTCTGTTTATCACCGATGATGTTCGTGACAACCTTTTTGATGCGCTAGATGAGGCCGGCGATCATGGCCGCGTGCTGGTCTCAGACGAGGTTGATGTCAAGGATCTCTTGGAGGAGGGCCGGCTGGTCATTGAACGGTCGGCCTTACAGCACCTCATCTCAGAGCACCAGAGCGATCTAATCAGCAAGATTGCCATTAACGGTGTCTTGCCAAAGGGTCCAGAGCTAGGCAAAACGGTTGTGGCATGAGACACAAAGAGCAAGTCTAGTAAAACAAAGCGAAAATTAAGGGCAAATTTCCAGTCGAGAAGACGACAAGTCGTCGCACCAGCAGTGAAGGAAGCAAAAGTTGGAGCCCCAATGGCATGTAGCACTATTGCGCGCTGCTTTCTGTGTAGAGCAGTGTCTGTACCAAATATATCTGTATCATACAAAGCAAGAGAACACCGCTACCGCCGGGCGAGGATGAAAGACAACACATGCACATGCACATACAAAGCGTAGCGTGTATAACATACACTACATTAGATGCCCAATGCCAAGACCCAGGTAAGAAACAGCGCTTATTTAAATTCCAAGTGACGCAAAACAAGCACATCAAGGCTTATGCAGAGACGAAGTTTAGAAACCATGCCATAAACAACCAACCCTCAAACACCATTCATAAGAGACCCGAAGACGTCATGAAAGAAAGCACGCAATAGGCATGCTAACGGTACGCCGCTCAGAAACCTTCCTCATAGGCCCATCAGCGCACACACATTGATATTCGTCATCTCGTCATAGCACGGTTGGTACTGTCCACCTTTATCTGAATTAGCCCCCAGCACCGGTCCGCCCCCGTGCCCAAAGCGAGCCACGGCCTGGGCATTCAGGCCCTCGGGGAATCCGGGAATGTATACTTGCGGGTCACGGCTGGTCAGTGCATTTGGGAAGTGGGAGTCTATGTCCACCGAGTCGGTAGACACCAAAGAGACTTGTGCTATGGCCTGAGAAGGGAGATGGCCCATTGCAAGTGTGGGAATCGGAAGAGACTGGCTAGACGTGTTCATCCCCAAGGGCGAGAGGGGGGCGGCTGTGCTCTGACTGGGACATGTCTCGGTGGCCAAAGAAAGGACTAGTTCGGGGGCCTGGGCAGCAGCCTGCGCCAAAGCCTGTGCTGCAGCAGTCAAAGAACCGCTTCGCGAGGCTCGGCCACTACCAGCTAGATTCTGCGGGCGAGGTGGGGCAAGACCCGACACCATTTGATGCGGCGGGGTGCCTAGACGGCAAAGGTGTTGCTCATTGGGAGGCACTCCTTGGCGGACATCCTGCTGCGAACGCGGCTTGGCATAGGGGAGGTTGGGCGGGACTGGTGGGACCTGCTTCCGAATGTGTTGCAGGTAGTCATTTTGGACGTGCGCAAACTTGGATACCTGGTACATGTCTACCGGCAGGTTTTGCGGTAAAGGCGGGGCCGGCGGCTGCACTATAGGCGCCATGTCCCAAGTCTGGGCATCTGGGGCATGTTCCTGGCTTAGGCTGCCAGGCTGGAAGTCACTCTGGCCAGTTATTGCCATGGTCCTGTGGGTCAGGCCCGCCGCCGAAATGTGCGCCTGTGCCGCAGCGGCCTTGCCGTAGAGATACTGGCATATTTCGGGGTCATTACAATGGGCATGGCCCTGGACCACGGCATGCAAGCGCTCGACTTCTGCACAAAGATCCCGGACCTCTTGATGCAGTCGGGTGTTCAACTCAGTTGTCCGAGCGTATTCTTCCTCTCTCATCATCCGTTCCATCTTCTTCTTGTGGCGAGATCGAGCTGCCGCATGCCGGTTTCGCTGTCTCGGAGTGAGAGGACGCTTCTCGTCTTTCTGGGGGGCGGCAGTGGGAAGAACGGGAGCATCGCAAAAGGCACGAGGCGCCGCAGCCGAAGTAGCGGCTTTCATTTGCCCTTCCGCCGCGTCTGGAGCTGGGTTGCCTTGGGCACCAGGGTGGAAGGAGCCACTACTGTCACTGTAGCCTTTATATGAGCCCTGCGACGAAGGTCTTGTAGAGCTACGCGACATAACAACCGAGCCACTAGCCGAAGAGGCCTGGGCGGAGGAGGGTAAAGCCGAAGCCCTATTTGAAGACGAGGTTGCCGATGGCAGAAGCAGCTGGGTTTCCCGGGCAGCAGGCACAGGAAGCGGGGAAGATATCAAGCCCCGTTCGTCGCCCGTTGACTCGCGATCACTCGTGTTGCCAAGAGCACGGGAGAATTTCTGTCCAAAGTCCTGAATCACCAAATCATCCGAATCCGAATTGCCGGCCAGGAGCCCCGAAAGGCTGCCAGGGGAAGGCATGGCATAGGCAGAAGTGGGAGAGATGGCACTCGAAACAAAGGCGTCGATTTTGGAGGGTGGAGAATAAGAGGGGCTCGGCTGGGGAGACTCCAGAGCCCCTCCTGCAACAACACATTGGTGCCGCATGGAGACATTCGGCCAGGCCATGTCGACCAGGTGAATCAAGGAGCAGCAGTTGGTCTTATCTAATCTGATCAGAGCAAAATCTGATAACAGTGATCGACTTCCAGGGAAAGAGCGACAGAGCAGCCCCGGTCACAAGGCAGGAATAGGAAGGAATGAAAACCCAAATATCAAGCGATAGAACGCCGGTGTTCGAGCTTGTCGGTAGAATGATGCAGTTGCCTGTTTTGTCTTGCGGGTATGTGGGCAGGGAAAATCCAGCACAAAATCTATCGCTGCAGTTATTTTCACGCCCAAGGCCGCACGCACGTCTGAAGCTGCAGTGACTTTCCAGCGGAGAGCAACCGAGAAAGCTATGGTCGTACGAAGTCTGAGACTAGGCTTGGGGAGACAGGCCGGATGGCGGGCCAGGCTGTGCTGATCTGCTTCTTTTAGTCAAAATAAAAGAAGATCGGAGTGTGTGCATGGAAGCTGGCAGAGAGGCGCGACCACGAGTACTGGCAGGCAGAGTCTAGAAGCTCTATTGAAACCAAAGCAGACCGCCAGCAATAAAAGCGAAGAGGAGGTTAGACCGAAGCAAACACAAGCGGTAGCAGGAAAGAAGACTAGGAAGGAGGGAAAGCAATCCTCTTTTGTAGCATGGGCACCTGCCAGGTTCATGTAATATGCTACCTTCCTAGGAACGATTTGGACTAGGAAGCGGCGCGACTCTGCGAAGGTAATATCCTTTGTAAATCTTAGACGAAGCGACGCACGCCTGAGTCGAGAAAGCCTCCAGCCAATCACAGCGCGGCCGCTTTTCATCGCTTCCCTATTTCTGACCCTTCTTGCGACTCTTGGTCTCCCTACCCTACCACACGGCCCAGTCTTTGGTATGTCTCTTTTTAAATTCAGCTCGATTCTTGATATTTATCTATTTTCCTTGTGTTTCGTTTTTGCTAGTGCGTGCGCGCCAGGCCAGCTTGTCACTCCCTGCAGTGAGAGAAACATGCCGACCTATGACTCGGGACTTGGATTAAAGCTTTTGGTCGCTGGACGGATGCCGATTGCTATCCAGCCGACAAAACGCCACGGCAGTTTCGTATTGCTCTTGCGAGTCTGGGAGGGGAGAGGTCAGCAAGAGATAGGGCAAACTGGTACGATACTTGCATCGCATAGCCCATATAAACAGTATATCTGGGTCTTCTCTTTGCTTATTGATTGACACAGAAACAAAATAACTATTTTCATGTTTCCCATCCTCCTAAAAGCAGAAGTAACAGCGCCAGCAGTTAATCTGTATGTGTCTCAATCCACACCCACACATCTGCGTTGCGCTGCGGGCAGCAAAGAAAACGAGATAAAAAGAAAACAAAAGAACCGAACAGAAAAAGATGGCAACTGCTGCTGCGCTATCACGAAAGGCTACGCTGCGGGCTACGCCCCAACAACAGCATTGCCTTCATGTCCTCTCAGCGAAGGTCGGCGGCAGTCTAGAGTGGGGCCAAAAGTATTAGCCCGGCAGGCTCGTTGCTTTCCAGATCGGGCCTCGCGGCCAAGAGGGCCATATGTATGCAGTCACATGGGTCTTATCAGTAGTACCCTTCCTCCTCGGCTTGATAAATGGTGAAGAAGCTCGCTGTGCTGTGAATGTGGAGGGATGAATCTTGTGCCTTTCTTTGGCATGTGTCTCACGTCAAGCGTAAGGTAGAAACGCAACAAGGCAGACACATGGGAATAGACGAAGAAATAGAAGTAGACGTAGAGGAAGAAATAGAGCTGGAACTGGAACTGGAAATTGCAGAAAGGGTGGCCCTTCATAGCACGGCAAGTGGCCCGCTCTATAGTAGCAGCGGTCAGCAGCTCAGGGCTTCAATCTCACAGGACAAACACACTACAACCCACGAAACGCAAATGGAGAGGCAAAGGGCCGATCTTCGCTTAGCCTGTGATGGGTCTTTCGTTTTCTCTGACTTGCACTAGGTCTATTTCCTATCTGCTCACGACTTCACACGTCCTTTTGAATCTGGCCCTTCTGGCCCGTCGTGGAGGGAAGGAGGGGGCTCGTGACATCGCCATTCCTCGATGCTTTATCGATGTTTTCAGCCATTGCGGTAACAGGCCAGACCGCCGGATCTGCAGACATGGGTCTGCTTGCGCCTCTATCCCCCAGGCCTTGTCTCCTCCCCCAGATCTTCTAAGTTGCCAGTCCAAGCCCCCTAAAAGTCCAAGGCCAACAACTAGTAACAGTAACACAAGGAAACACACCCCCCCTCTGCTTCTTCTTCTCGCACTCATGGCGTGGGCGAGCGGCAGCAGCAGCAGCAGCAACAGCAGCAACAGCAGCAACAGCAGCAACAGAACCAGCAAGAACTAACAAATAAGCCAAGCCCCTCAAACAACCCCCCCCCCCCCCTAAGCACAAAGATGCGTGTGCTGAAAAGATACTCTAATTTTCTCAGCAAGCCAAGCCAATCGAAAGCCACCCCAAGTCTCTCTCTATTTCCCTTACCATCCTAGCCAAGCCAAATGAATCAGTCACGCTAATCAACCCACCCCAACTGACTCGTGCTGTTGCCAAGCTGTACGATCAGGATGAGACACAGTTTCTGATCGATATTCCTTTTCTTGCTCCCTCACGGCTCATTGACCATGGATGAGATCCTGCCTGTGCTTTTCCGCCTGGCTATCTATCCCATCTCTCTGTCTACTTTGTTCGATCTGCTGATTTTTTTGCCTCTTGATCTTAGCTTCTGTTGGGGAAGACAACATTAGGGAATCTAAGCCTCTGCTTGCTCTCCTAGTTTACTAATTGGCTATTCAAGCAAGTCTTGCCCTAAGCAAGTGCCAAATAAACGAGAAAAGAAAACGAGAAAAGAAAACGAGAAACGAAAACGAGAAAAGAAAACCAGAAACAAAAAAACTGCTCCAACGTTAAAGGCAAATACCAAAAATCATGCACGAATCTCACCACTAAAAACATCCCATGTGAAACTTTTCAGTGGACAGGAATCTCAGACCTCAGACATGGGAGAGACACTACAAGCCTATAATCCCACCCCTAGGGATGACCGACTGACTCGCTCGCTTGCTGTCTCGGGCTCCGGTGCGTAGCCTGTTGTGGAGAATCTGCCCCTGTTCGGTAGAATACCGGGTAAGCCCGCAATATAAATACCCTGTGGGCTTATCCGGTAACGG
>NETT01000196.1:0-39621 GCA_003449175.1 Ceratocystis smalleyi
GGGGGGGGGGGGGGGGGAGGGCTTCTATGCTTTTATAGAATCTTCATGCAACCTTTATGGAATGTTATGGGAGGACGACTTCAGGGTGGCTTGTTCTGTGCTTGATTTGCCTTATGCCGGGTAGTGAAGGTTAGGTAGTGCGTTTGAAATTGTAAATGTAAGTTATTCCATGTACCAGCTACATTGTAGCTTCGGTAGTTGTTCATGCGCTCCCCCCCTTCTTACTGCTTGCTTCTCCCTGTCCTTTTGGGTTACACAGAGATACTCGATAACATTTGTGTAATGTAAAACTGACTACCATTCAATCATATTCACTAACCTTGACCATGAACTCCTACCCCCCCGTTGATTCTCTTGCTTCAATATAATATCTTCTCGCCCGGCAACGCCTTTCGAGGCTCATGGGTATTTCTCCCCTTTTTTCCCATCATCTCTCGTCTTGTTTGTTCCGTCTTTCTCCTGGTCCAGCCCAGCCAGCCAGCCAGCCAGCCTCGGTTTAGCTCCAGTATGGCGCTCTTAAGCCGGCAAACGTCGATTCTAAGGCATCTTCCCTCTTACGGCTTCCGTTCAGCTATAGGACGGGCACAGAAAGGCGCGCATCATCTTGTTAGTAACTCGTGTCCTGAAAGTATATCGCGTTTCTGGGTCTTTGTTTTTTGTTATCGTACCTCGTGTTGCACAGACTTGTGGATGTGCACCAGCCAGTCCACATAGCTCTGTGCCTCGTTGTTGCGATCCTCAACTAGCATACGTGCAAACTCGTACTCGGCGCCGTCAAGGCCCTGGCGTGCAATCTGGATGGTCAGGCCCTTGGAGCCACGCAGGGAGCGCAGGAACTCAACAATGTTGCGGACCTGGGCGTTGAGGTGAGTTTGGAGTACGGGCAGCTCGGCCATATACGGGTCAATCTCCTTCAGTGATGTGTACTGGTCGCCCAGCAGATCGGAAATCAGATTGGGCGATGTCTGTGCGTGCAGCCACAGAATGCACACCTGGCCGTTGTCGACGAGGTAGACTCCGCCAGCTTCAACACGCGAGAATGACGCCCGCATAGCCGGTGGGATCTTGAGATGGCCGGTCTCGGCATCGGGGAAACCCTCTTCAGGCTGAAGGTTGTGTAGGGCTAGGATGCGGGGATAGAGGTAAAGACTCATTTCACGCGGGCCCATGGAGCGGATAAGACGCAGTTCGTTGACGCGGCGGTCTGATGTTTCGGTGCCAGCCTTGAAGGCGCGTGTCTTGTTGAGGCCAAGCATGTACATGGGGAACTCTTTGAGCCGATCAGGCATAACCAGCTGGCTAGGCGGGTGTGACGGGGCGAGGAAGTTTTTGCGGTAGCAAGCCATAACGTCAATGGTCCGCTCGGTCATGAAATTGCGGGCATCCTTGAGAGTGGCGCCGGTGGTAGCGAGCTTAGTGGCTGCCTCCTTGGCTAGCAACGTGTAGACGGCATCTTGGTCGATGAACTTCATGGCGTCGCGTGGGTTATCATTCACACTAGCAATGATATTACAGCAACGCACGCGGCGCTGGCCTGAGGCTGTGGTGTAGAGCAAGGCCATCTGGAAATGGGCGTCAAGCTTGGGATCCAACTTGCCGTCATAGGTGAAGCTAACACCAAAGGCCTTATCGGCATCAAGCACACCAATCTCGAGATCGGCACCAAAAGTATGGTGGATAAAGTTGCCGTGATATGAAGACACCTGCAGGCCATTGGAGCAGCGGACCTTCATGAGAGCCTGGTAGCCAGTCTCCCGAGTCACAGCGTGTTTGATTTCAAGGGCCATCTTCTTGCCGTCTCGGGGAGCCACGAAGTTGGGGTAGTAAAAGGTCTCGCCGCCAGTGACGGCTGAGACGTGGCCAACGGTGCCAATATCAAGATAGCCGCCATTAGGCGAGACAAGGAAGAAATCGGCGCCGATGCCGGCTGGGACCATGCGCTCAACCACCTTTTTCCAGAGCGGATGTTCCGTGGTCAGCAGCCTCTTGTCGGGCTCACCGCCCACTGTTTTGCCATCATCCCGCATAAACAGATTGCCAGGACCCCAGGTCGGCAGACATGACAGTGACGTGATCATCTTACCACCTGTGGGCTCCAGAGCGGAAACGGCAGCATTGAGGGCAGCGAGCATGGCTGGCTCGGGATTCTTAATGCTGGAAAACATTTCGGGCAGCCGAGTGAGCAGCTGTGTGATGACGGAGCTGTGAGGCGAGGCGAGAAAGAGCGTAGAGTCAGTAGGATGACCATTGGAGCGGCCTGGAGTTGGAGAGGAAGGGACTTACCGAGACTCATAAGGGTCTACAAAGAGACCGCTTCCCAACGGCACAAACGGATCATTGAGGTCAGGCATAATGAGCATTTGCGCTTGCTCGAGGGATGACTGCGGCCCGGGGTACCAAGGTTAGAAGAATGGAGCAGAGACTATGGAGAAGAGCAAGACTTACACTACAGTTATAAAAGTGAATGTCACGGTCAAACGTCATGAAGCCAACCTTGACGCCTGCAGGCACACTTCTTGGTGGCTTATCGCCATCGCCGGCCTCTCCATCAGCATCGGCCGAGTACAGAGCAGCTAGAATGCCTTCGCAAAAGGTCTCTAGCACACCTTTGTTAACAGCGTCTTGCGTGACGTCAATGACAAACAGCCAGCGTAGACCAACTGGCTCCTTGGTCCAGTATTCTTTGGGCACAACAAATTCGACAGTGCCCCGAGTTAGCTCGGGCCGGGAATCGCGGTCAACGCGGACGCCTGCAGGCGATGTAGCGCAAAAGTACTCTGGCGGGGTGTCGTTGGGATACGTGCAAAGATTGCACACAAACTTGTTGCCGCCCGACCGGAACATCATAAACGGGTTAATGTAAGCACGGCAGCGATGGCAGCGGGGCGGCCCACTAGAGCCAAAATCAAGCACGGGGATGTCTAGCTCGCCGGGCTGTTGAGCAGCGAGCGGCTGGAGGATGAGGCCAAGAGGGACGCCAGTGGTGGCCAGTTTGTCAGCGGATATCGGAATGCTGTTCATGGTAAGGCGCGAGTGCTTGGGCGATGCATTACCCTGGTCAAAGGCTACAAATGAGGTCGTGGCCGGTGGCGGCACATGGCGTTCAAAAGTAGGGTAGATATTTTGGAAATAGAAGGGCTGCAGCGAGTCGCGCGATGTGGGAACTCCAGGCGTGTCGTCAGCCGAGATTGTGGATGGGCCAACAGCAGGGACGACAGCGGGTGCCGGCAATGGGTCGCCGCCAAAGACAGGAGAGGTAGCCGAAGCTGAGGGGACCGGAGCTGGAGCCGAGCCGCCAAACGGGGACATAGCAGAGGCAGCCGGGATGAATTGACTGCTGGAATCCGCAATGGGGGGGATCCCACTACCGACAAAGTTATTAGGAGGCGCACCTCCGCCCATGCTAGGGGCAGCGCCAAAGGATGCCCCAGCCGGAGCTTCGACGGTATGATAAGCATGACGATCCTTTTTCTTGCGGCGAGCAGTAGCACCCAGCGCATCGGAGCCAGCTCCGGCCATGGGCGGGGGGGCGTCTCCGGGCGGGGCACCAGAGCCAAGACTCATGCCAGCCATTTGCGAAGCAAGATCATAGGGGTTAGGCTGGGAAGGAGGCGGAGGGATGCCGTATGGTAGTGTGGGGGCTGGCGAATGGCCGCCGTACTGGGAGTGGAGTGGAGGGGCGGGAGAGGTAGCGGCACCGGAGGGATGCAAATGTGGCTGATGTTGCTGGAGGTGTGGCTGCGGCTGCTGGGGTACTTGTTGCTGGAGTTTCTCGTAGGGATTCGCGGCCACGGGCGGCTGGAAGGGTGCAGGCACGGGCTGCGAAGTGCGGGAGGGGTCGTTAGGGTCGAGTTGTTCGCCCTGACCAAGGGCATGGAACATGCCGTAGTCAGCCATTATTTTGGGGGGGGGGGGGGAGGGTATTAAGTACAAGTGATGAGAAAAGAGAGACTTGGGAGGAGGCAGAGAGAGGCAGAGGGAGGCAGAGGGAGGCAGAGACAGAGCAGAGGCAGAGGGAGAGAGGGCAAGAAGAGAAGGACTGAAAGAAGCCGGGTGTGCGCAGGCGGACGACGGGGGAGGAGAGGAACCTGTTGGTACAAAGTCGGATCGCCGGCTGGAAAGAAAGAGAAAGAAGACCAGGTGGCGAAGGAAGAGGGTGGAAAAGTCAGCTCATAAAACAGCTTCAGCACATTAGGAAAGAAGCACGTCGAACAAGAGAAGATATAGTCGAAATTAAGGCAAGGGCCATAACAAGAAAGCTTGTGATCTGGCAACTTTCGATACAGACGGAATTGATGTGAGGCAACGCTACTGCGGGACCTGATGTCAGTGCTCTCATGCTATATTAGCCGGATATTACCCGGAGAAATACCACAGCCTTGGCCTAACCACCAAAAAAATAGGATCGCGAACTCGACTGTCAGCCTTGCACCACCGACAGACAGACACAGACACAGACACGACAGACCACACACGCACACTCACGCACACTCACGCACACGCACACGCACGCACACGCACACGCACACGCACGCACACGCACACTCACGCACACACACCTTCTCCGTCCTGTCACCCTTCTTGCTACGCCCCGAGCCGCCATAAACCCCCTTGTTTTAGTTTATAACAAATCACCCAAATAAACAAACTAGTCCTTCTGTCCTTCTCACCTACTACAGCCTCGCTTCCCACTCTCCACCTTTGGCCAAGCGCAAATGCGCTGCGCTTATCCACACCATGTTCACGTTCAGCCCTCTCCAAGGCGCCTTTTCTGAGTCGCCAGCCACGCAGTCTCTGCTAGAGCTTGATGGAGGCGTCAAACTGCTTGTTGGGCTTGGATGGGACGCGTCATTTGATGTCGAGAAGCTTGCCGAGCTAGAGCGGTAAGATACTATTGTCCTGTTGCTGGAGACTCGCGCTAATCCTCTGTTTTCCCTCGCAGTCAAGTTGCAACCCAATCCATATCCCTTATTCTTCTCACCCACGCGACCGTCGGCCATCTTGCCGCCTATGCCCATTGCTGCAAAAACTTTGCGCGCTTCACCCACATCCCCGTTTATGCTACTCGTCCTGTGATCGATCTCGGCCGCACGTTGCTCCAGGATTTATACGAATCAGCACCACTTGCCGCTACCATCATCCCCAAATCATCATTTGCCGACACAGCCTCCTCTAATGCTGTTGCTTCAAGCCCAGACAACTCCGGGTCCGACTCCGGCCCTTCCCTCGACAACCTGCTTCTCCAGCCACCATCGGCCGAAGAGATTGCAAAGTACTTCTCGCTCATCCAACCGCTCAAGTACTCGCAGCCTCACCAACCTATCCAGACGCCTGGAACACCGCCTCTCAATGGGCTGACCATTACGGCTTACAACTCGGGCCGCACATTGGGTGGCACTATATGGCACATCCAGCACGGCATGGAGTCGATTGTGTATGCCGTCGACTGGAACCAGGCCCGTGAAAATGTCTTTGCTGGCGCTGCCTGGCTTGGTGGAGCTGGAAGTGGCGGAGCCGAAGTTATAGAACAACTCCGCCAGCCCACGGCTTTGATTTGCAGCAGCAGAGGGGCCACTAAACCCGCCCTCAGTGGCGGTCGAAATAAGCGTGACGAACAGCTGCTAGAAACCGCCAAGTCTATAGCGCTTGGTGGTGGCACTGTTCTCATCCCCGTCGACTCTAGCGCTCGAGTGCTTGAAATTGCGTATCTCTTGGAGCACGCCTGGCGAACAGCCAACGATCCCAAGTTAGAGGGCATTCAGCTCTTTTTGGCCGGCAAAAGCATGGGCAGCACGTTGCGATATGCCAGCACTATGCTGGAATGGATGGACGACAATATCAACCGTGAATTTGAAGCTATCAATGACCGCAGCCACAACCAGGCAACCCAGGGAAACCAGGGGGGTCGTGATCGTGACGGCGATGATGGCGCTAACGAGGGCCGCTCCAAAAGCACCGGCCCGTTTCACTTCAAGTACATTCGCGTACTAGAGCGCAAGGCTCAGATTGACAAGTTGCTAGACATGATGCGTGCCGCCGACACCCTGCGTGCCAAGGGCCGTATCATTCTAGCCACAGACACCACGCTAGAGTGGGGCTTCTCCCGAGACATCTTCCGGGGCCTTTCTGAAGATCCGCGCAATGCTATTATCCTCACAGAGCAGCCCACTTCGGCCAAGTGCTCAAATGCCGTGTCCAGTACTCTCTTTAGCTGGTGGAAAACCCGTAGCCCAGATACTCGTATCGATACAGTGGTAGACGGGGTCGAAATTGTTTATGGAGGGGGCCGACAACTGGCCATGACGCAAACAAACCGACAGAGGCTTGAAGACGGCGATCTCGATATCTACCAACAATGGCTGGCCAAGCGAAGCCTACAATCTCAAGTAGAAGCTGCAGGCGGAGCAGCCCTAGAAGCGGCTGCCGATGCTGTGGACGACGAAGAATCAGACTCGGATGACTCGGATGATGACTCTGACTCTGAGCAACAGGGCAAGTCTCTCAATATCTCAGCTGCAATCAACCAGGCCAATCGGCGTAACGTGGCTTTGACTGATGAGGAGCTGGGCATCAATATCCTGGTGAAGAAAAAAGGAACCTATGACTTTGAAGTAGACGGCCGGAAGGGCCGTGACAGATTCTTCCCCATTCCCATTCGCCGCAAGCGTACCGATGATTACGGCGATCTCATCCGGCCCGAGGCCTATTTGCGTGCCGAAGAACGCAATGATGCCGAAGCCACAGGGCCAATTATCGCTGGCACAGAAAGCGACGAGGAGACCAAGCTAGGCAAAAAACGCAAGTGGTCCGACCAGAGCCCTAGCAACAGCTTCGCCAGCAGCAAGCGTGCACAGCGGTCACCCAGTCCTTCTGGCGATGGCTCTGGGCTTATGCCAATCGATGAGCTGGACGCAGCCGAAGACCTTCCCGAGGCTGCTCCGGCATCTGAGCCCGCCCGTCTTGTAGTCGAGACGGTCACAATAGCCATTAATCTGCGCATTGCCTATATTGACATGGAGGGCATTCACGACAAGCGTAGCTTGAACATGCTAATTCCGCTAATCCAGCCGCGAAAGCTGATTCTTATTGGCGGGTCAGCTGACGAGACCAATGCACTCGCCAGCGACTGCCGTCGTCTGCTTGCCAGCAGCAGTACAGAAAGCAGCAGCAGTTCAACGTCTCACAGTACCCTTGTGCTTACACCAACCGCGGGGGCGGTGGTCGATGCCAGTGTTGATACTAATGCCTGGTCGCTGAAGCTTGGCGATGCATTAGTGCACCGCATCAAGTGGCAAACGGTCAAGGGCCTCAGTGTGGCCACCATCAATGGCCAGCTGCTCGGCCTGGCTCTGGACACGGCGGCGGCGATCACTGTACCGGCCAAGAAGCCGTCCGAGTCCGACTCCGACACGGAAATGGATGACGACAGCACCGCGCCAGCTTTGAAGATCACACCGACACTGGATCTTGTGCATGGCGCGGCGTCAGCGTCAGCCGCGCGTGCCATGACCCAGCCGCTACATGTGGGTGACCTCCGACTGGCTGAAATCCGCCGTGTATTGCAAATGGCTGGCCATGCGGCCGAGTTCCGCGGAGAGGGTATTCTTGTAGTAGACGGGACCGTGGCTGTGCGCAAAACGGATGCCGGCCGCATTGAAGTCGAGCGCGTTGGAGCTGACATGGGTGTCCAGGCAGGGAAGCGCAAGAGATCAGCGTTTGCAGAGGTAATGCGCGTTGTGTATGATAATCTGGCTGTAGTTGCCGGCGCTTGAGAGAGAGGAGGAAGGAAGAGATATAAGACAGGGAAGGGCATGCATGACTTATGTGACGGTGTGTACATAGTAACAGTAGCAACAGAACATGCACAGATGGAGCAGACTTGGACTTGAGCAAACGTAGAAAAAAAGAATCGTGTATATTTACCGCAACACATGGCAACAAAAACAAGCAAATAACAAAACGCGTGCTACCTTTGCGTCATGGCAGCCATTTCATAATCTTCTGCGCCGTCCCTTGCAGGCAACATTGGCAAACCAGCCTCGCCGGCCTCTCTGTCAGCCGGAGGCACCCCATTTCCGTTTCGCGACCGGCCGCCAAACGAAATGGGCTGGAGTTCGCGCGAGCGCGAGCCGATGATGCCGAGAAAAGAGGCCACGGCGGCGCTACACCCGGCAGCCATCCACCACATGTTATTGCGAGGCATGCCGTTGAAGAGATACACGACGGCGAGGTGGATCGCTTGGGTGCTGATTGCGAAGTCGGGCACAAGCTTGGAGCGGCCGACAAGGACGACAATGGCAGAGCCGCTAGAAGGGGGAAGGACGAGTTAGTTTGGGAGGAATCCACGAGACGAGCAAAGGCCGTAAGTAGGGGGGGGGGGGGCAGAGAAGAAACGACAAAGCCAGAAGCCGCGAGAGACTCACACTACAACACCACCATCTAGCACCATTAGCAGGGCCAACAGCCACCCGGTAGTCACATCGCCACGAACGTCGGCCCAGCCAAATACCAGCGCCGGCTTCCACGGCTGACCAGCCACAAGACTGCTGAACACGGTGAGCACTAGTGCCACGGCGTAGTATAGCGCCTGCAGGAGAGCCAGCTGCGTTAGAATGCGCAGGGGTGGAAGCTCAGAAATAGCGCCGGGCCGGCGGGCGCGGCGCCGGGCCATTTGCTGTTGTCCGGGGAGGAAGAATATACGGGTGGGTTTCGACGGGGGCAGAAAGGCCGGTTCGGATCAGGGTGGAGAGAGGGCGACGGGATCGGGAGATAAGATATCGAGAGAGCAAAGGGAACGAGCTTGTTTGTTGGGCACAGCTGGGCGAGTTGAGCTAGAGCCTCACAGCAACAGCGACCAACGAGACGTGAGGAGAAAAAGAAGAAAAAGCTCAGCCTCGCGTTTGTAAAAAAAGGGACAAGATCCAAAAAAGATATCTTCAGCCTTGTAATACCTTCCTGCGTTGTTAAGCAGAAATAATGGAGAAACCGCTAAATTCAGGACTGGAATAAAGAAGCATGAACTGCCCGTTTGTTCTTGCCAAATTGACGTTGTTGCTTTGCTGCACTTTCCATTTGCTTGCCCTAGCTCCTGCCTTTTTAGCTGCCTTCCTCCTTCCCCTTGCTAGTCTCCTAACCCTGCATGGCTTGGGGCCTGCTCAGCTACAGTTTTGGCCTTGTTTATTTTTAGAAGGAGCACAGCTGATAAGATAGGAGAGCTGTCGAGCCCCAAGCCTAGGCCTTCTCCCCTCCCCCTCCCCACTTGTTATTCTGCCGTTGCTTACCGCCCTTGCGACGTCACCATTTTTTTCAAAGGGAAGGACAAGGCCGGAAAGGCTGGAAAAGAAAGCTCAGGCGAGAAGACGAACTTCTCTTTTATCAGACTTGTCGGATTCTTGGTGCTGCCCTTCACGCCAGCTTTGCTCCCCTGCTCTTACTTGATACCGAAGTTGACACAGTGCAACCAATATCCTCGCAACCTTTTGCTCCGACCACGACCGGCTCAACATTCAGCCTGCTACTTGGGCTGTCTCCCATACACACAAGCGCGCACAACCACACGCACACACGCACACACGCACACACGCACACACGCACACGCACACGCACACGCACAGAATGGGCCTCTTCAGCTCCCCCAGCGAAAACCGGCGCGAAGCCGTCCGGGCTGGCACGGCGGTGCCGACGCGAAGCGAGCGGCTACAGTGCTGGGCGGCGCGCGACGCGTACTTTGCCTGCCTTGACACACAGGGTATTGTCGACGCGCATGCCGAAAGCGAGCGAGCAGCTCGGGCGTGTGGTGCACAGACAGCGACATTCGAGCGCGACTGCGCACGCCAGTGGGTCAAGTACTTCAAGGACTGGCGCGTTGCCGACGACAAGAAGCGGAAGCGCATCGAGGCGCTACAGAAGGAGGGCGCAGAGCCAATTGATATCAGTGTGCGGCCCGTGAATTAGCGCAGAGGGGGAGGGATAGGGAGTCAAGAAACAAAGGGGGGACGAAATGTGCGAGACTGACTCCAACATACTCGAAACTTGCGGCCCGGACTGAGACCCAGCGACAGCCATGCACCTGTACTTTTACTGTTTATACTATCAATTAACACACTTACACTTGACGTAAATACAACCGACGTTTACGAAAAAAAAAAACAAAAAGCCAATAGAAAAACATGAAACAGAAAGAAAGCTAAATGTATTCAAAACAAATTCAAACGGAAGAAAAAAGAAACAACTCAAGAGACATGAGAAGCGATAAAAAGGCCCCCGGGAGAGAAAAGGGACGAAAAGAGAAAGACAAAGCCAAGCTTTTGTGCTATGCCGTCGTCTGCCTATACCATTTTCTCTGCCTGAAACAGAGACAACCCAGACAAAAGAACCAAAAACACGCACACAAAATAAGGCCTATCCTTCCACTTCACTCCTGACCCTGCTTCCATCTCTCCACTACCAACAGAGCAAAAAGACAATAAACAAGCGAGAAAAAGAAGATAAAGGCCAATCTATAATGCAGCAAGGCAAGAGACAAGGAGGGGGAGGGCAGAAAGAGAAAAAAATAGAGAGATTAGAGACAGGCTGCAGAAAACAAAAACAAGACGAGAATACAGAGCATGAGAGCAAGACGTCGATAGAGGAAGAGACAAAGGAAATAAAAAAAAAGACACGGAGGGAATAGAATAAAATAGAGGAAGCCAGTTGCTGTTGCTGCTGATAGTGTTGGTATCGTTTGTTACGGTTCCTTTAATCCTCATAGAGGATAGGCGCATAAAGGAAAAGAAAAAAAGAAAAGAGAAAAGAAAAAAGGAAAAAGGAAAAGAAATCTGAGAATGGGCTATGCATGTACGAGATCGAGATGCAGGATAAAACAGCAAGACAGGACAAAGCAACACAAAGGAAAAGAGCAAATAAAGAAAAGAGAATGAAAGACGGCGGGACGGTGCAGGAGAACAGGAAGACACGGATAAAAGACTGTCCGAAAAGAGACCTGAAGTCCGATACAGACAGCCAGAGGACAGACATGTCCTCGTTAGGCCGGCCTGTCCTTCCCCTCTCCCCAGGCTGCCACTATACAAGACGCCTTACTACACATACACTGGCCGCACTACTGCGTCGCCAGCCGGCAAAGACGGAAGCTCCTTGTCTATCGATGCTTGGCCGCGACTGTGCGCTGGTGTATTCGTATTTGCTATAGATGCTGGAGTGGGCTTTGGGGCTGGTGTAGTTGCCGTGCCTGGCGCAGCTAGTTTTCCACTATGGCTGTGGCTGCTGTTAGCGTGCCCCCCAGCAGTGTAGTACCCGCTATCAGCGCTATCCGGCTTAAGATTTAGATGATGGTCACTCTTAGGCGGCGTGGGTGGAGGAGCTCCGGGCATAAAGGCGGCGGCGGCAGCAGCAGCAGCAGTGGCATTGCCAGCGCTAGGAGTGCGAGGGCGGTACTGCTGATGGTGATGTTGCTGCTGTTGATACGGCCCTTGTTGTGGTTGGGACGCCATGCTCTCAATCTGCTGCTGGCGGCTGGCTCGGCTCCCGCTTCGAGCCGGCGATGACTCGCCTGACTCATGCACAACAGGTAATGTAGTATCTTCATTAATCTTGGTTGGCGGCAAAACATTCACTGGCTCTCCGGCACCAGACGTCAGATGGGTGTCAGCACTACGCCGTGCGCTCAGACCCGAAGGCGGAGGTGGAGGTGGAGCTTGAGTGGGCATTGGCGGAACAGCCGTCGACGAGAGGCGGCTGCGAGAGCCCCAGGTAGACGAACGTTCATTGGCACGGGCAAGAGCAGCTGATTCAGCTTCCTTTTGGAGGCGCAGCTCTTCACGCTGAGCTTCTTCGGGAGACATGGTCATATTTTCAATAAAATCAAAGAAGCGGTCTCCGTATTCTTCAGGCGGAATGGCACTAATCTTGGTGCGGTCGTTGTTGAGGCTCTTCCAAAAGTGCTCCATTTTTTTGATGAACCCAAACTTAGTGAGACAGTCAATCACGCCCAGATAGTATATCTCGTTGGCCGGCTGGTTGTCCTCGTGCGTAGCCTGGAAGCCACCATCATCCTGGTTGAATAAAAAGTGCTGGCGATGGCTCGTGTCCAGTTCTTCAGGCATGCGACTGGCGGCCTGGGCCATAGGAATAGGCCGTTCCTGGCGAATCATCTCGCGCAATTCACGGGCCTTGCGGGCGCTTTCAAGCTTGGAGGGCGTACGGAGGAGAACAGAGGGATTGGAGTCGTTGCCGGCACCTACACCTCCACCAGTGCCGACATTAATGCTACTGTTGTTATTGTTAGTGCCTGGACCTCCAATTCCTGTCTCGTCTTCGCCCTCGTCTCCCATTCCGCCGCCAACGCCGTGCTCGCCGCCAGGGTTAAACACCTGCAGCGTCTTGTCGCGCAAGTTCTCATCGTTGCCCTTGGACAAGTCGTGGATGCCTACCAGCAGCGAGTAGTCCATAATATGCAGGCGCTGCAGCAACTTAACGTCGCGCTGGAGCTGGTCCATAAAGAGTTGCTTCTTCTGAATGCCCAGCTCCAGGTGGCGCTTGCGGCGCATCCAGTTAAGGTCCTTGAGCGTGGCGCGCGGGTTAGACTTGATGTCGTCCTCGTTGTAATCGCGGCCAATGGTTGAGCCCTTAAGGTCAAAGGTTTGGTGGATGTCCCGGTGGGGCGGGAAGATGTTGTTCATGACGACAAAATGGATTTTTTTGCCGAAAGGTGTCTTCACGCGGTGAAGGCCATAGAACTGCGAGAGTAGAGTATTGGGGTTATCCTTGACGTGCTGGTAATAGTCCTTGAGAATGTGGCGCAGGAACTTGTGCTCGCCATGGTGGATAGTCTTGATGATGTAGCGGTAGTCGCGCGAGTAGTAGAAGAAGCTGCCACTCTTTCCGGGCGAGCCCATCTCCGAGAGAATGTACTTGCCGGTCAGCGACATGAGATAATCGGCCGGGTCGAGGCGGAACAGCTTGCGCAGGTCGCGGAACACCCAGGGCGCATAATCCTTGAACTTAAAGTCGTACTTGGCCGAAGGCACCAGCTCGTTTCCGGCAATATCAAAGGTCGACTTTTGCTTCGAGTCAAAGTCGGCGCTTGTCAGCTGGCGGTCCAGCTTGGCATTGGTGCGAGAGACCGACACGCGAATGCCTGTGAGCATGTTGTAGGCTGTGACCCAGTTGGCATGTTTCTCGTCGACCTTGGTGCCGACAAGCACGCGGTCATCGTCTTCCTCCTCTTTGCGTCTCCGTTTGCTGGCGCGTTTCTGGCGAACAGCTTCAGCCCAGCGACGAGCATCATCGTCGACGACGATTTCATCGCGAGGGGCATCGGACTGCATAGAGCGAGTGTTTCTGCGTCCGATGCTTAGGGAGGGACGACGCGTGGTGGTTGGATTAGGGGGCGGCACGGCTGTGGGAGAGAAACGGCCACTGGCGTAGGCCGCCATGTCACCGCTATCCCGAGACGTGCGTGTGGACTGGGGCTTGGGGACTTCCAAGGTATGACGGTGTTTGAGGCCGGAGGAAGGCGGGGGCGGAGGAGCAGAAGTAGGCTGTTCAGGGCGAAGAGCCGTAGCCGAGAGACGGGATGCCGATGCCGATGCCGACGCAGGGGCAAAGTTAGAGCCAGAGCCAGAGCCAGGAACAGATCGCTGGTCTTGGGGCTGAAGGCCACTGCCAGCCGGCAGAGACGCAGGCCGTATGGGGGTTTCTAGCGACCCACGGTTATTGCCTGGTTTAAGGTCGAGACTAGCCATGCGGGACGAAAGAGAGGGGGGGGGCGGAGGAGCAGATGTAGGAGGCGCCATAGAAGTGGTCGGCGGCGGCGGCGGAGCCATCGAGGGGGCCGTTGCAGTCACGCTGGAGACAGACATGGAGACAACGCTAGGCTTGCGCGACGGCAAATTATGGAAGTCGGCTTGGACTGGAAAGTGGTCTCGGTTGAGGCCCCGGATGAGCTCGGGGTCCTGGTCGGTGTCCTCAGTAGTGCTGGCAGTAGTAGTAAACGACAGACGGCTGCTACTAATCACCGACGACTGGTCGAAGCGATCGTCTACTGGGGTCGGTGTTGAGGCAGAGTGGAGGCTGGTGTCGTTGTACTCAGGGCCAGGGAAATCGTAGTGGTGGTGGTGGCGCGGCGAAGAAATAGCCTCGTGATGGTTCTGGGCGTAGTCCAGGGCGGGCTTGCTAGCAGGGGTAAGAGTTGGGGTCTCGGACAGATTGTTGGCAAATGATTGTAGCTCAAAGTGGTGATGATGCAAATGGTGCATAGGCGAGGCGTCGTCGGGCTGATGGAAGGTTGTATCGTAAGAGGGCATTGCGGAGAGAAAATGAGCAAGGAAAAAAAGCAGACAGAACAGACAGGATTAAAACAAGGCTCGGCAGGAGAAATGGCGAAAGAATAAAAGAAGAGGTATCACGAAGGAAACGAAGACAGAAAAAAGAAGGAGAAATTATAAGACGAAGCAGTCCTTGACGAATCCAATCAATCAAAGCCACACGGAAGAGAAACACAGACAGACACGGCCAGCACCCCCGCGGTAACGACGAGTAAACGGCCAATGATAGATTCTGGCTGGCTGAGCGCGAGAAAGCACACTGGACGGACAGAGCGGGAAAAAATGAGAGGAGGGGGTGGCCTCGAGGCCTGGAATGACTCGAAACGAGCTTCTTCCTGTGCTCTTGTCCGGCTTCTCAACGACAGAATAGCCAGGACAGGACGGGGCAGCCGGGCGATACGACGGTGCTTGTGATGGTGATGATAGCGGCGACAGGACGAAAGCTTCAACGAGAGACTGGTGTGATGGCCGTTCAACCCGCTGTCGAGTGCTTGGCAAGTCGGTGACGATACTAGAAAGGTCTAGTCAACCAATTGGCCGCCAATCGAATCCGGGGTCATTCGAAGCGCAAGAAAAGAACGACGTTGATTTTCCCTGTGGCGACAGCAAGCCAAGATTCGCAAATGAGAGTTGGTCGGTGGTTTTTTGGAACGCCGGAAAATCCACAAAGGGCGCCTTGGAAAGTGCGATTTTGAAGGCGACTTGTGTTGGTGATGTTTTGAAGAAGGGAAAAATTGAAGAAGGGAGAAAACGGAAAAATGAAGGGGGAGAAAAGGAGACAGAGGAAAAGGACGCAGGCCGCTATAGGGAGCTACAGTGCGCAAGGGCCCTGGAGCGCAGTGCTGCAGCGGGCCAACTGAGGACCCAGAGCCGCTGATACTTGGTGCTATCCCCTATAGCAGCACCACGCAGCGCTGTATCCGCAGCATTCCACCCCAGCCTTTCTGTTTTTGTTCGTCTAAAAAAGGAACAGCATCCTGATAGAATCTGCCGTCGTGTGCAAGGACAAGCGTGGGTTTAGGGCCTTTTTTTATTGCTGGATAAACGGCGTCCTATTGCTGGCATGGAGACGAGTGAGGATGTGTGTATATATTTAGCAGCACGCAGCACAGACAGACAGGCGGGAATGGCTGACTGTTTAGTGGGATAGCCCGCTGCTTGCCCAGCGGGGGGGCGCTGTATTTACAGAAGCCCGCTCTATCGACGTCTTTGTTATTCCCTTTTCATCCTTTCCTCTCCTTCCGTTCCTCAGCCTCACCACGCAGCCAATGAAATCCAACGACCCCCTACCCACTATCGCCAAGTCAAGTTCTCAAGGCGACGTCGCAGCGCCCAAAAAAGAACACGCCGTCCGCGCTCACGGCCACAGCCTTGGTGCTGTAATTTCCGCTGAAACCCTCCAGAGATCTCCCTGTTGTACACAGCGCTCACTTCGTCCATCCACATCACCGCCGCGAACCTGCCTGCTGTCAGTCTCGTCCCTGCGGCATGTACCTGCTACCTCGCGGCACTATGCACAGGCCATGCAGATGTCAAGTACTCGCTACCTGCTGGCCCTGAAGGGGTCTGGCCTGGCCTTGCTGCTGGATTGGCTCGGGTGTGCCGGGGTTTCTAATGTACAAGGGCACAAGAACGCAAGGGGTTTTCCCTTTCTTTTTCCCTTTCTCCTTCCGCTTTTTCTGCTGCCTGTTTGTCTTGGCTCTTTCGTGCTGTCTTGCTTGCGCTTGGCTCTTGTCCCGTGGCTTGGTCCTCGTGCCACCCACCTAACCCTAACGTGATGGAGGCCACGCCCAAGAGCAGCGCTCGCCCGCGCCCTCACTTCGCTCGCGCAACCCTAGAACCCTAGTCGCTCGCGTAGTACGCCCGGCTTGGCTTGCTTCGGACGGGTGCATCTTTTTCTTGGGCATGATTGCGCAGGCTTTGTTTTCCTCTCCTTCGTGCTTACTTATGGCCGCCCGAGCTGATCCCGCGCCAAGACTTCCTCTGCCCTTGATATGAGTGGCCAGTACAATCCCCTCCGTCGCTGGTCTCTCTTGAACCAGACAGCAGCCCCTCCCCAGCCAGCCCAACAGGCGGCCCAGGCCCAGCCTTACTACCAACAGCAGCAGCAGCAGCAGCAGCAGCAGCAATATGGCTACCCGCAAACCTCTGGCTATTTCCAGCAAGGCCCGGGTCCTGGCTTGCACAGGCAGCAGTCGACCGTCTTCTATGCTCCGCCTGCTGTCCACAGCGCTGTCCAGTCCCCCGTCCACCCCCAGCAACAGTCCTATAGCACCTCGCAATACCCCCAGAACCAGCAATATCCGCCGCCATTACCCTCCCAACCCCATGCCAACTACCGCCCGCATCCGCCGCCCGGCCCTGTACTGTATAATCCTGCCGTAGCGGCTGCCGCGCCGCCCGGCGTCCCAATGCAGTACTCTGCCCAGACTCAGATACACCAGCCTCCACCGCTACCACCACGTCCTGTCTCGCTCCACTATCAGCCTCCTCCTCCTCCTCCACCACCACCACCACCACCACCACCCCAAGTACAGTTACAAGCACAAGCACAAGCACAAGCACAAGCACAAGCACAAGTACAAGCACAAACACAAGCACTGCCGCAACCACACCAAGAACTCACTGAATCACACCCTCCATTCAGCGTGCCGCCGCCCCCGTATGCTCTGCACAATCCAGACGCCCAGGTCACCGTTAACATGGATATTGCCCATATCCCGACCCCGCCGCCCGTTGAGATGCCGGTCACAGTTTCAGAATCAAAGCCTGTCTCAGAATCCCCAAAGGCGCTGGAAGCTGATACAAAGCCAGCTGTTGCTCCACAGCCTCGCCCCCCGCCCAATCGCTCACCACAACCTGCCACTGATACAGACTTGGCCCCCGAGGTCGTCCCTGGATTCGACCCCGGCGGTATAGCTGCCAGTGCCCCAATTCCTGTTTCTTCCGAGGAGCCGCTGGGCAAGGATGGCTCTGCAGATGATAAGCCCCGGATGTATGCGTCATTTAATAATTACCGGGATGATTTTGCCTATTGGAGCCAGGGCGAGCAGACCGGGGTAGAGAAGCGCGTCGAAGCCGAGCCGGCCTCTGTGCCGACACTTGACTCTGTCTCTGTCTCTGCTGCAGCCCCGTCCTTGAACCAAACCCCAGTCTCTTCTGTCGTGTCTACCCCTACCCTAGCGCCACCGCCGCCCGCGCGGCAACCCGCCCCGCCCCGCCTGCCCTCAGCACGCAAGCCTGTTGCAACATCTGCAACGTCTATCCCGGCTGCATCCGTTCATAGTGCTCCCACAACCCCAGCAATGAACCCCACCCCGCCCCCCCCCGTGCCCGTAGACACTGTTCTCACGAAGCAGTTTGCATCCATGAATATCTCGAGCTGGACGGATGACGACGTTGAGTTCCAACGCATGCCGGTTATAGCTGCTTCGGGGCCGGGCAACGCTGTCGGGTTTGAGTGCACGTCCGACCGCTATTTGGATTATGCTGCCAGGTTTTATTACATGCCGTCGACGCCTGGATTTTTGGTCTGCTCATACTGTTTCAATAAGCACTTGATTCCGACCCCGCTGGCTCAGCACTTCCTCTCGGCCGTGGTTTACCAAGGCAGATGTCTATTTAACACTCGTCATATCACTTCTGTGCTGCTGCCTGCGGCTGTAGCCTCGGGATCGCATGATGCCTTGGTTGAGCAAATGGCTAAACGTGCCCTCATGCCGGCATGTGCTGGGCCTGATGGGATTGGCCCGACAAATGGCATGTCGTGGTACATGGTGCGCAACGAGGCTGCTACATCGCTAGCTGTTCTGAAAAGGCTTCTTGTGTGCGAGACCTGCTTTAGTGATGTCATTGATGGCGGCCCCTTTGCCGCCAAGTTCATGCCACTACCGGATACCGTCAAGCACGAAGATAACACTACCTGGGTATGTGATTTATCGCTCCCGTATGTTCGCCGGGGTCTGCTCAAGGCTATGACGGCTGCTGATTGGCGCATTTTCACCGCTGCTGTCGAAACCCGCGTTCCCCTAGCCATCTGTCCGGGCAAGGTACCGGCCGGTAGTCCTGTGCGTTGGATGACTGCTGCGCCACCTCTTACAGTACCTGGTTTTCGTGCTTGCGAGGCCTGCGTCCTTGATGCTGTTGGTGGCACGCCTTTTGCTGTGCATTTTGTTCCAGCGACCGGCCCATTGCCTGGCCAAAAGCCCACTGCCCCAACGGGTTGCGCTCTCAAGCTTAACCTGCCGGCTAATGTAGCGCTTGGAAATGCCGTGGCACAGCGCAACTTTAATATTTTCCTTACCGCTGCACGGATCGCGTGTGGGCCGGAGCCGGGCCCGTGCATCAATGCCGGCAAACGAAGCCATCGGTGGTATTCTCCTGTACATGGGGGTGCGGCTGCTGGCGAGATGGACGTTTGCGAGGCCTGTTACACTGGGATTCTTGCACCGTTGGGAATGGGCCTGCACTTTCGTGCCAACACACGGCCACAAAACCTCGAAGTGCTGTGTGACTTGACGCTATTTGGGCCTACTGGTCGTGCATATCTGCAACTGCTAATGCAAGCCGTTGACCGAGGCACGATGGAGCCTTTTACACACGCACTGGAAACTAAGCAGCTAACCCCTGCTGATGGCGGCTGTCCGGGCAGTGCTCCAACGGCCGGCCGGACCTGGTTTGGCTGGTCCCGTGCCTTTCCTGACACGGCAATATGCCCGGCTTGTTTTGCAGCCGTGGCTGAGCGTTCGCCTCTAGCGCAAACAATCGATGTGCGCCAGCGTACCGTGTCTTCAATCACCATGTGCTCGCTTTATTCGGTCCGGATGCGCTCACTATTCGCCCGTGCCTGCCGTGAGGGTAGCCCCGATAGTTTCCTTGCCTTTGCCGCACGGCGGCTGGCTGTAGGTGTGCGCGTGTGGCAGCACAATGAGAGCCTAAAGGTAAAACTGGCTATGATGGAAATGCAGAAGGCCCAGGCTATGACGGCCGGCATTAACTCGGTCTTCTATGGCGCCATGGCTGGCATTAACGAAATCAACTACGGCCGTGATCGGTATAGCTACGGCAATTCTGGCGTTGGCTACTATAGCTCACCGCAACGTTTTGAGGCTGCTAAGCAGCACCAGAACATGCTCAATCATACGGGTAATGTTAATAGCATCTTTGCGTCGATGGTGGGAGAGGGTACGGCCGAGCAGTGGGAGGCGGTTTGGAAGGCGGTTGAGTGAGACTGACGGAGCTGATGTTGATATATGCGCGATTAAGCCAAGGGCACTGGCATTAGCAATTGTATATGCGCTATGTTTTGCCATCTTGATAAGATGTAAGCTACAAGCTGTAGGACTCGAGTATTAGAACAGGGTGGAGGAAGAGATGCTCTTAGATATATCAACCATGACAAGCGACACATGTTTTACATTGCGAAGCAGAGACAGTGATCAAGGTAGGCAATACACAAGTATATGCTCACCATGGGCCCTCGGTATGGACTGTCGGTGGTTGTGGACGACAATGGGCGAGCGAGACGTGGACAAGAATTGTGTGGAGGACTGGGAACCGAAAGAAAACGCCCGGCAGTGGCACCTCCAAACGGATGGGGGCGCAGAGAGCGAGCTAGAAAGTAGTGTTTCACCTTCGAGCACGCATCGACATGGGCCAGGAATAATGGCCAGCGGGGGTTCCCGTAGCACGGATATCTTTGACTAGCCGCCCTCAGCCTCGCTGCCATGGAGCCAGCCAGCCTTTCCTTGCCTATGGCTATAACACGACAGCTGTGCAGTTGGAAGAAACAGAGAACTGGCGACAGCAGAAGGCGTATGTTGAAGTAGCAGAGCTGAGTGGCTGGGCTCAAGTGGTAGCAGTAGACGTACAGCAGCACATGGAAACCCAAGCGAATAGTCATCGCAGCACTGCATTAGTCATAGAAGCCAGAGACAGTGTGTGGCCGAAGACGGGAAGCATGCAGGTGGACAGGCCAAGCTGGCTCAATGCGAAATACCGGGTGGAAAGGGAATGTCGGGAAGGTATGTATCCAGTGGACTGGGCTTGGGAAACCAACTTACCGGCAACTTGGCATTTGATGAGGCACTGTGTTGGAATAAGGTCGATGCTGGAGAGATGGACGAGCTCGCTCCAGGGACTATTCTTCCTTTTGCATTTGATGCCATTCTTTGAGCCCGTCCCTGCTCGGGGCTGCCTTGGAAGCGGGAGTTTGCTTGGCCGGTGCATTGTAGAAAACGCCAAGAAGGCATCTGGCCACCACACCAGCAATGATGGATGTTTACAAGCCGTACAGCATGTTACTATCCGACTGGCCTTAACGGTATATATATTCCCCTTCTAGCTTAGGTTCCTGGAATGGTAGAGAGACAAGGCCATTCTGGCTGAACTCTTGTTCAAGTGAAGAACCGGGCCCGCCATGCGAAAGGAAATCCAGTGGCCATTCTATATGCTGGCCGCGACTGCCAGCGATACCCTATATGTAGCGGGCCGCCGCAACGTCGAGCCGCACTGGCGAAGCAGCAGCTAGGGCGTCTGCTGCGGCCACTTCTCCGCGGGCCGATTCGTCTGGTTTCAGGCTTGGCCATTTTGACGCTTCCCATAGCAGCATGCGGACCACAGCTTCTGGGGAGATAGAGACAGAAGCGCAGCGCTTTCCTGCCCGTGTCCGTGTCTAATCTATGCTTTTATGCTTTAGCGTAACGTTGTGTTGTTGAAGGCGGAGCATCGTGTACAACATTTGGCCAAGAAGTACGTATCCTCTTTGATACTGACTGGCAAGACGTGAGGAGGCAGGGAAAGAAATGGCAACCGGAGCGAGACAGCATGTCACCCTGTATGCACTATTTTTGCAACTGGCCTTGCTTACTGTTGTCAGGAACTAAATGGAAACGCACGCTGCTTGGCTCGGCTTCATGGGCGGGTTGCGAGGACGAGGGAGAGGGAGCTGTTGACACATCAACATGACTACAGGCCGCCGCGATCCTGCTTCGTTTCTTAGATTACACATGAGTTTTCCCCTGTTTTGTGTTTACATGTTGTTGCAAAAAGAAGCAAAAGAAACGGCGGGTTTTAGTCATGCTGTAGGGGAGCAAAGGTGCGATGTGACAGCCAGCAAGCCTGTAGGGCTACCACATATGGTGAGGCGTTGGAAATAGCTTTTCTGCGTGAGTCGGATGCAGGCCATCGTCACTTAGCGCGGCCTCTCATGGTCTAGGATACCATGTGTACCTAGTAGATGTTGCCCGTTTATCTTCGGTGCGGCCGTCAACCAACAGCTCAAGTCGATCAAGGTCCGGGGGCCTATTCTGTACAAGGACCGCCACAATGCTGTCTTGTATTAGGGAGTGGCGCGGGAGCCATATTCTCCAGTGCCTGGCGGTATGGACGGCTTAGAAATTATAGCCACGTAGACGCGCTGAAATGGCAGAGATGTAAGAAAGAGGCCCGAGGAGATGGGCACAGAGTTGCAGTGTGCAAATCATACAGTGTGGTGAAAGCCCTGAACAGTCTCTCCCGCCCGGCATGAGTTGGGCCTGATAATCTTCATGAGCCACGTGTTTATGGTGCATTCTCGGACAAGTAGGGTGGCATTTGACCTTGCATCAAGCGTGAAAAGCAAAGTCGACTCCCGTATGTAGAGAGCCGAGGAGGCGGCTTTTAGTTCATACCCAAATAACGTGACTGCACTCTTGCAGGACCGCCTCCGCGGGCTGGTTGATGGTGGTCAATGGAAGGTATTTCTCCAGCTTCCAGCCAAGCAAGCGGCCAGAAGGGGCTACCGACCGGCCGGCGACATGTTCCCTTCATCCCCCAACTCAGCCACCCACTAGCAAGACATACAGGACAGGACTACGGCGAGACTTCAGATGCTAAAGACTGCCAACTAGTACCGGTGTCGTACGCATTGAATGGGGCATGATAGTGAGCCGAGCCACGGGGAGGACTCGCTTCCAGCAACCTAGTTATTTCTTCCATCTGGCGATACGGCTGTCTGTTAATATAAATCTAAACCTGTTCTGCGTGCAAAATAACATCAAGTCCTCAAAATAACCCCAGACCCAAGCAGGGCCTGCTGCTGTTCATCCCTCCGAAAAGCCTTCCCATAATGCTACTCCGTTAAACAAAAAAGCATGCTCCCAGAGACAAAATAACCAAAATAAGGGACGCCCAATAAAAATAGCAAGATAAAAATATAAAACGAAAAGACTCCAGACCCCCAAAACATCGTCATGTCCACTTCTCCGCTCCCTGAGCCGGCCGGCTAGTTCTTGCCAAATATTCACTGTCCAAGGCCCAAGAAGCACGCTCTTCTCCTAGTCTACGAGTGCTGGCCCCGCGCCCGTCGCTCCCGCAAAATGCTCTCGGCTGCCTCGCGGCTTGACTTGAAGCGCCTCGTAGCTGCTGGCTGCTGTGTCCACTCCAGAACTGCTGCGTGGGTCATATTGCTTCCCCCGCCGCCACCGCCGGTAGCACCACCGCGATTCGACACCGAAGTCATTTCACCTAGTGAGTGCGAGCTGTCTACTCGCTTATGCAGAAGCATGCCTCCACTGGTGCTTGCACTGCCACCAACAAACCGCCCTGTGCCTGCGCCTGGGCTATCCATGTCGTCGCCACCGTTGACTGATCCGGCTGAAGGCCCCGGGCCCCAGAGCGTGCCGGCTGCCATGCTAGACAGCTGGCGGCGCTGGTAGATGGGGCCAGAGATGGTGCTGCCGGCTCCTTCGCCAAAGCCCACAAGACTTGCCGCGCCATCATCGCTGAGCCGATCGTCAAAGCCACCAACGCTCCGAGCTGAAACCGACATGTTTTCATCGAGCATTAGCATATCACCGCTGCTAGCCGTATAGTTGAGGCTGGCTATGCTATCGTCGCCGGGGTTGCCCCCACCACCGCTGTCGCAGTCCAAAGTGCCAATGTTGGTTGAGCAGCCCGACAGCGACTCGTCTAGATCATCAAGCGTGCGCTGGGTATCGCCCGAGACTACAGAGGCCGTGGCGCTGGGCGTACCGATAGTGTTGATCTTGGTCCGTGCCATCGGCTGGCCTTGGGCATCAAAGTAGACCGGCGCTAGGCCGTTGATCAGGGAAGGGAGGTTGCCGACTGTGGCGCCGTGCTGAAGATGGGCGAGATCTGGAACAGGGCCACCCGAGGCCGAGACATCACTGCCGGTGGTAGTGAAGGATCCGCTGTTGTTGATGTTGTTGCTGTTGTTGTTCGTATTATTGTTGCCATTGGTATTATAGTACGACCCGTATGGCGGTGCGCGCAGTGTCGAAACCCGCTCAAGTCCGGCTAGACGAGAGATGCGCTCGGCGCGTTCGGCCTCGAGGCTGGTTGTAGACGGACTATATGCGTGGCCGCGACCCAGCAGCGCATTTGAGCTGCCAAAATGGCCGCGCTGGCCGTCCTTGGTAGCAATGGTGGAGATTCCAGAAAGGGACGTCGTGGTGCTTGTCGGAGTGCCGCTAAAAGAGCGAGACAAAATGGGATAAAAGTTAGCCAGGGATTACGATCTGGGGATGCGCAGGGGTGTGTGTTGTTGTGTGCCAAGCGCAAAAACAGCGCCACGCTCGGGAGTGTGGCTGGGGCGAGCTTGGTACATACGGCATGTCAGGAGGAGTATCGGCGGCCGGAGGCTCCTTAAAGCTGGCGGCACTCCCGGGCGACGGGCCGGCAGAGGCCGCGGCAGACGGCGGGTGGTGTGAGCTCGACGACAGCGAATGCGACATTGGCTGGCTTTGTGTAGTGGGGGGCTGGTGTTGATGAGCGGGCTTGGAAAAGGGAGGTAGAAAACGACGAAAAAAGGAAAAAAAGGAAAAAGAGAAAAGAAAAGAAAAAAAGAAAAGAAAAGAACAAGAATAGAAAACAGAAAACAGAAAACAACAGAAAAAGACAGTTTGTTGGCGAGGCGCGCTGGCGACGGGACGGTTTCACGATCCAAGGGACGACTGCGATGCAAGTGTTGGATGTTTGTTGCTTGTTCCAAGAAATAATTCAGAAGTGAAAATCTGATCAAGACAAGATCATACAACGATCGACAAGACGGACAACAAGAGCAAAGCGAGGCAAGAAATTAACCAGGCCAATGATGCTATTGGAGGAGCAGGTCTACCGAGGATGAGCCGGTGCGTGCAAGCCTCTGGATCACTAGGGCATACGCTGGTGCTAGTACATGACTAAGCAGAGCTGGCCAGGCTCGAGCTCCTCGGAGATCAGTCCCCATGATCCGCCAACTGACAAGCTCTAGGCTCCACTAACCGCTGTGGATCACGTGAAGAAGCCCCCGCTTTTTAGTCTTGTCCATGCATAGTCACTTGCTCCGGTGAATCCCACAATCCTGAATCAAAGCTTAAGCCAAATTGACTGGTCCGGGTCAGACTGCTCTACATGCGAACGGCGTCCCTCTAAAACACGCTCCCGCATGTCTTCGAGTGGCGTGACTGGCGATTGTCCATGTCGCCCCTCGTCTGCTGGTCTGTAGTTCCTCCGCGCCGAGTCTTCTGTGCTGGAGGTGCATTGCCGTTGGTTGCAGCACGATACACATGGCTGGCAAGTTTCCATCGCTACAGAGCTTCACGCAGTCCTCTTCTGTGGCTTGTATGGGTATGTCTTCGATTTCGTGAAATGTCACATGCGGGCATTCGAGGCTGATCATAATAGCGTGAAGCAGATCATCAGACAGGCATGCATGCAGTGCCCCTGGAAGTCATCGTAAGCAGAGCAAAGAGCCTCCTCGCGTTCTATGAGAACTCAAAACGGACGAGCCTCCCTTTTAGAATACTCTATCAACCCCCAAATATACCATTGACACTACAACCGCCACGTCCCACATCTGCCCCTCGCAAAAAAGACCCAACAAAATTGTAGACATAAACAGAGCCAGAAAAGAAAAGGAAAAAAAAGGAGAAAAAAAGGAGAAAAAAAAAGGCTCTCTTCAATCGCTCTGTTCAGGCATCAGCAAAGCACCCATGAACATCGAGATACTAACTAGAGACCCCAAGCTGAGCAGGAGGCCAACATCGCTCGATGAGCATTTTATGCGCGGCTCATATGCCCATGTATCAAGGGCTGCCACTAATGACGAGGACGGCTGTGGCGCGGTGCGCTCAGCGCTGCCATACGCACCCGAAGATGGGGACTGCCTAGCACGAGAGTCTCCAGCTATAAAAAGATGGAACGCAGGGATGTTAGCTTCATACTTCGGCGACATGGATTTTGCAGAATTGTGGATAGGGGGCATGTCGGCTTTAGGCCTTTAACGCGGGAGGATTGCTTAGGAGATGGGCAAGCGAGCAAGCCCAAAACTGAAGAAACTTACGACTAGACCCAGACGCTTGGTCCACGGCTATAGCCATCCTAAGGCTGTGGAGCAAATGGGTTGAAAAAATATGGAGTTTGTGCCAAAGCCACTGGAGCTCGCTGTGCAACTTGCCGTTGAGCTCTAGTCCAGTAGTGAGCAGAAGCTTTCCCGTGGGAAATGCACGCGTGGCATCCTCAGGCCGAGCCTTTGCGGCAGATGGCAGTACAGTAGCCCACAGGGACGAGTCCAGGCTGTCCTCGGAGACGTGAGCTTTCTCCGTCTTGGCTTTTGCGGCATGCAGAGAAAGTCGCTCAGCCTGCTGTGGTGCAGAGAGAGAAGCGGACAAGCCCAGCGGCATCAACAGAGGACTGGATGTATTGCAGCCCATGCTTGGGCTTGGGCAGCACGTTTCCGGCCATGATCTGAGCGGGAGATGCAAAGGTCTAGCCCCAACCCCAGTCTTGGTCTCAGCCTCGGAATCGGCAGGCGCATGCTTTACTACGACCAGATTCTGCTGCACAAGGCCAGCGCAATGCTCGTGTGCGTGGCCAGAAGCAGACACGTCGATGCCGGGGAATAGGTGCGGCCAGCGAAAGCCGGCATCAAACAAAGTAGCCGCAGTACCTGCAACGGCAGCAACCGTGGAAATGGCAGACCGGAGATGCATGGTGGGTCGGGGGAGCCACGCTTGGCCAAAGAAAATCAAACTTATGTGGGTAGCAAAAGAAGAAAAAAAAAAAATTCCAAGGTCAGCCCAGGCTGGACCAATCACCCGATGTTATGTATTGTGGGAAAATGGAAGCCTAACTCAAAGGCAGCGACATAAAATCGGTGGAGAGCAAAAGAAAGAAAACTAGTCGGAGGGTCAAAGAGCTAAATAGGAGGACTCTCAATGAAGACGCCAAACATTTACGAGAAACAGCCAAAAGCAACCAAAAGAACTTGTCTCTGTAGCTCTGGGAAAGAATGCACAACGGAAGAGGGCAGGAACNGGGGGGGGGGGGTTCGCATTCGACAGACGAGACCACCACGGGAAGAAAAGAAAATAGAAAAAAAAGGAGCCCGTCTCAAGACAGGAGGACTAACAAGTCGAGTGCGGGAAGAATGAAAGGCGAGCAACCAAGTAGTCGAGTGACTGCGCGTGGGGGAGAGTTTGGCTCATATAGGAATTTGTCTTCCACGAGGGGAAGGGGCGTATCAGCCCCTATCGGCTTTTGGCACAGACAGGATTAGGGGTGTCAACATTTATAGATGATGAGCCGGGCCAGGTAAACAAGGCAAGAACGAGCAGTAGAGATAAGTAGCTGCTCAAAGGGCTTCATCGTCCATTCTCATTTGCGACAAGTTTGCAATCCCAACCTTCCACAGCGCCGCTGCGTGTCTTGTCTCATACAAAGTTGCAGTTGCTCCGCATTGATGACTACTACACTTTCGCCATGCCTACCTTGTTTTGGAGCTTTATCTGCATGAAGCCCCATCCGCCCATCAGCGATTAGCCAATCCCGTCAGCAGCAGCAACAGATAGCATTCAAGAGCCTCCTAGTCTGACAGGAAGGAACTATTGTGCAAAATACACATTCACGCACGTACGTCGTACGTACACGTACATACATGCATACATACACACGGCACGCATGGCAAGTCAAAGAAAGAAAAAGTGGAGAACGCCGGGAAAAAACAAGAAGGACTACGACCACTCAGATAGTGTGGGCCCACAACGCGACTGTTATCAAAGGCAAGAAGATAAAGGTGTCAGCAAGTAGTGGCCAGTGGTAGTCGGCTAGGGAAACAGAAAGTGGAAGGTGCAAATGATGGCTTTGGCTTGCTTCATCCTGCCCATTCGTGTGCGGGGTCTTGGAAGAGTCAGCAGCGAAGCAGAAACATAATATTCAGTCAAAAGTATAGAGGCGGCCGTCACTTCTCGCACAAGTAGACACCGGGGTCGTGCACGATATGCAAGCACCAGTGAAGAACGGGAGGTGCTGTTATCTGGGCATGTCATGGTGCCAAGGTGCAAAGCTACAGACACATTTGCAGGTACAAAACTAGAGGTCCAACTTGTCAGCCATAAGCACCTTGATAGATAGCGAGCTTTCCGAGGAAAGGAAGGAACACGCAGTAATACGACATACAACAACAAGCAAGTGCTCTGGAAGAAAAAAAGTCGTACGACGGCATGACTACGAATCCCGGGCTTCCCCTCCCCTTATCTGCCCCGGTCCACCACCACCGCCGCCGCAAACGGAAAAGCTGTCTTCCTTTGCTCTCTTTTTCTTACCAGGCGAGTTCTCGCCCTTTCCCCGACTCAGACCACCCGAGATTTTCCCGAGTGTTCCAGCCTTGGCCCTGCCAGTCTAAAGTCTCTCTTTCTGTCCAAACGCGGTTTTTCGTACCTGCCTCACGTATGCACTTGGTAATCAGGTATGTATTAGTTTGTCTTGGAACGAATATTTGACACAAAAAAGCGAGCAGCAAAATAACAATGACATAGCCCTGAGAATCAAGCCCTGATAGCACCGTAAGAAAAATAACCCTTTGCCGTTATTACGCCTCGCTTCTTAAGCCTCGTCCCAGCGCCATCTTGCTTACAGCTTCATCCCCATTGCCTTCGCCACACGCATGGACTGTCGGATACTCAAGTCCAGCATAATCTCCTCTGACCCCCCGGGAATAGCATATGCACGAACATCGCGGTACAGGCGCTCAACCTTGCCGCCCTGGCCGCCACGTGAGTACGACAGGCCGCCAAAGATCTGCGACGCCTCACGCGCGCAGAACTCAAAGGTGACAGTGGCCTGGGCTTTGAGCGAGGCGATGGCGCCACCTAGACGCAGCATAGCTTCGGCCTCGCCCATCTTCTCGCACTGGTAGATAAGATTCTCTAGCCAGTTATAAGACGCCTCTATCTGACGTGCCATGTGAGCTAGCTTCAGCCGGATGACGGGGTGGTCGATTAGGCGCTTGCCAAAAGTCTTGCGTTTGCTGGCGTACTTGACACTCTCCTCAAAGCACACACGGCTGAAGCGCAGTGACTGGATGATGATGCCAATGCGCTCGTGGTTGAAGTTTGTCATGATCACGCGGAAACCCTTGTTCTCCTTGCCAATTAGGTTCTCCACGGGCACCTTGACATCCTCAAAGGTGATGTAAGTAGTGCCCGACGACCACACACCCTGGCAGTCCATGCGGCGGGTCGATACGCCAGGGCCACGCTCAATCAGCAGTAGCGACACACCTTCCATGCCGGGGCCACCCGTGCGCACGGCTGTCGTGAAGTAGTCGCACCAGATACCGTTGGTGATCCACTTCTTCTCGCCGTTGACAATGTAGTGCTTTCCATCGTCGCTAAGCTTCGCCTCACATGTGAGGTTGGCCACATCGGAGCCAGCATCCGGCTCGGTGATGGCCAGGCAAATCCGCTTGTCGCCGGCCAGAATGCCCGGCATGATGCGGTCCAGCAACTTCTTGTTTCCGAACTTGATCAGTGGTGGGCAGCCGATGCCAAAGCCGCCAATCATGTTCCACACAAAACCACCCGAGGCGGCACGCGATAGCTCATCGGTCAAGAGCATTTCGTGGAAGAGATCCCACTTCTCTGTCGGCACGCACTTGATAGTGTTCTCCTTGGAGTACTGTGTGGGGTACTTGACGCCTAGCAGACCAGCCAAGTACCCACGGCGGCCCATCTCCTTGTAGATTTCATGGGGCACTTCCTTCTTCTCGTCCCACTCAGAAACATTCGGCTCGATTGCCGTGTCGACCCATTCCCGGATCTCGGCACGCAGCGTCGCGTGGGTCTCGTTGAAGTAGGGAGAGTGGTAGTTCTGGTACCAGTTGGGGTCGCCGAAGGGCACTTGGTCGCCAAAGGGCTCGAGGGCTTCTGAAGGCTCGCTGTGTGATGATGACGACGACGACGACGATTTGGCTACGGCAGTCGATGAGGGCGCAGGCTTGGGTTTCGAGGCCGCGGCAGCTGGAGCAGGGGCGGCGGGCTTGGGCTTGGTGTCGAGAGAGCCAACAAGCAGCTGCGGTCTCCACTTCTTGAGCACGCCCTCACTGTGGTACTTCCAGAACTGCTTGGAGGCGTCCTTGCCGGCAACGCGCATGAGAATTTTCTTGCCGCCTAGACAGACACGCGTCGTTAGCAATGGGAAGGGAGGAAGACAGAGAGGGCAAGCACGTACCTGGGTGGTCTTCTTGGAACTTGGTCACATCGTAGACGTCTTGGTCAATAGTGATGAAGAGAGAGTCGGGCTTATTGTGGCCAGAAACCTCGGCAGCGGTGAAAGTTTTTGACATGGCGGGCGAGACTGCAAAGGCAAGCGAGGCGTGATGATACGGACGGTGTGAGAATATGAGACAAAAAAAGATGAGACTGGAGTAGATTGTGAGGTTGTTGTAGGAGTAGGGTGCGCACGGGAATAAGTGAAAAATAAGAAATTATCAAAAAAGCCAGATTTTGTAGCCGCTCAGCCAGGTCGTCGTGGGAAAGCCTGCGGACTTTATAAAAAACCGACAACCAGAAAAACGGCAGCAATTCCACCAGTGTTTTCCAACGCAATCAATCACATGTCTCGGTTCACCCTTTTTGGCGAGCATGCCTGAGTAAGCTTTGCGGCTTGGCAGCTTGTTTCTTTTAGGCCTTGCCAAAGGCTGTCTGTCTGTCTTGCTTCACAATGCCCAGTAATAGCTAGGACAGAAATCTACACACTGTGTTCTGCTCACACCACACGCTGATGCAAGGACAGTGCGCATGGATATCCTCACACGCAGCGCGTCTCGTTGCTGCTTTTGCCGAGGCAAGTTTCTGTGCCTTCCGTTTTTAGTCTTGCTGGAAAAGCTACCCCACAAAATCCGTCGCCCCCTTGTCGTCCTGGGGAAGGGGGAAAGTCTCCAACAGGAGCCCAGCCAATCACGAGGACTGTGATGATAATGGAGTGCCATGAAGCAAGCTAGTGAGAAAATAAGAAGGAAAACAGGGAAAAAAATAAAAAGGGAAAAAAGGGAAAAAAGGGAAAAAGAAATAAGCACCGCCAAACCGAGGCAAAGGAGGTCATAAAAGGGCGGAAGACAGTTCCAGATGTAGAAAAATGGCCCAACGCCATAACCAGCCAATCAACTGTGAAAAACCAAAGAAAAAACCGGGGGCAAGCATCACTTCGGCCTCCTTCCCGTTTCACTCATACGCTGATGTCATAGGCCTATAACGAGCCCGGTGAAGCTCGGCCCCTGGCTCTCCCTTTCCTTCACATGGCACGACGCAGACAAAACGGTTGATCGGGGCCCAGGCTACTATTCAGGCTTTCTATTATTATCAGTCTACCCATTACGCCCGATTATCGTGAAGACTGAGTTCTCGTCATGATTAATCATCATCAAAGTACATAGCGTGTGTAGGCGGTGAGCCCTGCAGCATCGTCGTGCGGCGTTTGTCTATTCGCCCGCCCTGCTCAAGTGCCCCGTGGCCGTGCTTTGGCGGCTGCCTTGGCCTTCTTCTCATCCTTCGCCTTCTTTCTCTGTGCCAAGCTCTTGTCCTCGGCCTTGCGCTTCAGCGCCGACTTTTCCTCCTGTGTCTTGGGAACAACCTTGAAGAAACCCTCGAGTCGACTTTGCTGCGATGACTTGAGGTTCTTTTCAAGCTTGGCCGCTGCACCTCGCACGCGGTCCTCGGAAAATCCCTTCTCAACAACGAGGAACTGCACAAGGCCTTCAACATCAGGCTTCTCCCACTTGAAGTCGCACTCGGGGTCTTCGGCCGGCTTAACGTCTGGCTCAAAGAAGAGCTGGCGTGCGTCTTGATACGGCCATGGGTCCGGGACTACAAACTTCTTTTTGGGGTCCTTTTCCATGAACTCCACGATTTTCTCCAGCGAGCCATGCTCGCGCATCAGTTTCAGCGCCGTCGTTGGACCGACCTTGGGAATGGGATCAAGATAGTCGCAGCCCAGCAGAATGCAGAGATCAACAAACTGGTTGCTTGTTAGCATGTCTTCCCATCTGCCGCGCAGCAGCCTTTCCCCGGCTAACACATACCTGTTTGCGGTCCATTCCTAAGCCTTCCAGCACTTTGGAAATCGAAATCTCCTGGATTGGCTCCTTGCGCATCTCGCTAAAGGTCAGATGGCGCAACAAAACCGGCGAGTCGAAACACAGGGTATCCATATCCTCCGACGCCGCTCCGTAAACACGCCCGCCCCTAGCCAGCGTCGCGCACTGCGCCTCGGCCTCGGTGGGCGCTATCAGGAAGGGCACGCCCATGAGCTTCAGCAGCTTCTGGCACTCTGAGTTGTGCTCGCGTGTGACGCGCACAGTACGGCGCGCAAACTTCTCAATCTCCTCAGCGTCGCCAGCCTCCTTGGCCGCCTCCAGCGCGGTGGTGGCTTCCTGTTTGCGCGCAGTGCGGCGCGCCAGCTCGCCAGACTTGAGTTTCGGTGGTGCCCCATCAAATATGTAGACCGGCTTAATGCCGTTGTCGATTATCCGTAGTGTCCGATAGAACATGCCCATCAGGTGCGAGGTTGTCTGGCCATCTTCGTTGGTAAGCACTTCGCCATTGGAGCGCACGGCAATAAGGAAACTGTAGATGCTCATAGACGCGTCCTAGCGGGAGAGGATGCGAGAAAGAAGCTGTTAGAAGGGCAACTGAAGTGCAGGTGTTGTATTTGGATTGGCCATGGTTTCGCTTACAATTGCCACCTTGCGGCCAAAGTGAGCCTTGATTTCCGACTCTCGGATGGCGGCTGGAGCATGCTCCTTGATGATGGAGAATAGCTGTTTAATACCCATGATGGCTAGAAAGAGAGAAACGGCTATGGCGCGCGCGCGTGCGTGTGGACGTGTAGGTGGAAAGGCAGGACGTGGGCGTCGATATAAACCTGCAAACGCAAATATGTGAACGAGGCAGACTAGGAACCAACAGTTGAGCACAGGTCTAACGCTTGACCAGCTAGGTTGTGAAGGCCTTTCACGCTGCGCTCGCCTCAGTCATATAAATATTAGCTGCCGCTCCCATCAGCTGTCAGCAGGCCGTCTTGGGCGCGCACAGCTGCCAGCGGGGCCGCTTTCGGCAGTCTGCTTGGACCCACTCCTTTCTGTAGTGGCAACGCCCCACATGCTTACTCAGTCTTTTTCTACCTACCGAGGCTGCAGTCCAATAGGGTTAAACCCTCGAAAACAATCGCCGAACCGTCTCTTATACAAGTTCCGGAGGTCGTTTAACGGGCTTTCCGGCTCATCAGCGCGCTGCTGCAAGGGCGAGAAAGAGGCATTTGCCTGCACATCTGGGAGGCATAGATGTCGAGGTATAAGTGTGTATTGTGTTCTATGCAGCATCTCGGGATGAGCATCGAGGTATCAATCTGTGCAGTGTTCTATGCAACATCTCGGGATGAGCATTGGGCTTAGCAGTCCTTGCTGCCATGGCGGGGGTGACGATGGGGCGATGCCGGGGAACAGTGCAAGAAGGTCCAGCAAGCCAACTCGAAATGCACCGCCGGGGGTGGGGGCGAGACCTAAGAGCAGATAGCAACGGGACTGGGGCTGCTGAGGAGCACTTGGCAGCTCATGGAATATAACCGTAGTTGGGCTGCGTCGAACAACCCCATGCCGCAGTTTCTGTGTATTTCGGGGATTCCAACCCGTCCTGCATATTTGTGTTGGTGTGCGTGCGTAGTTCCTGTACGTGCCAGGACGCATATGTGCTTAAAATCTGTAATACTATTCCTAACATGCATGGGCCTGTCATAACAGATGACTAGAAACTTATCTAACGCAGTTAATGTGCCAGACAATATCGTAGCACAGTCCACAAGCACGCTGTAAATCACAACTTTTGCTTGCCGTGGTGTGGTCTGTGGTTCTCCCTCTCCTATCTTTCTTGCTGTTGTCCTTCCGCTGTCATATCTTCCTGTTGGTGTGTTTTCTGGCGGCAAAACGTAACAATCGTATTCCCTTTTGCTCATGCAGAGTATGGAGCACGTTCACCCAGGCAGAATGCCGTGGGCAGAGGGATTCTACCGATAACGGTTGTCACCCATATAGCCACTCGAAAAGCTCGGACAGTCGTCTCTAAAGCCTGCAGAGGAAATTGACAAAGGGAAAATGAAAAACCCTCCCCAAATTACTTCGCAACTATAGCTGTAGCGTCTAGGAAGCTAGGAAGTCATGGGCAGCTGGCCATAGCATAACATCCCAAAGCATTGACTCCGACGTTAAAAAAGTTCTGTCGCGGTGTCGCTTACATGGCAGAGGATATGCCGTGCACCAAATATGGGTAGGGGCTTGGTAGATAGTCTTACGATGTTACGAAGACGGAGACGGCATTCAGGAAAGCACCCAGGGCGTCGCGAGCATATAAAATAGACTGGGCCGCATGTCCCATCGGCAACATGAATGCTTTTCAAACGACCATCCTCTCTGACACGTACCTTTGGAGCCTCCTAGCCACTGTGCATCTCTTCCGCCACTTGCATTCTCATTCGATTCTTCCTGCCCATCATGAAATTCGGCCTGGCCTACTCTTTCTTACTTGCAGCCGCTACCGCTTTGGTGTTTGGCTCTCCCGTGCCTGACGACCAGGACCAGCAGTCTTCCATCATCAAAGTCACGCTAGGCAAATATGGCTTCGTGCCGCGTGAGGTCAAGGCTAAGGTTGGCGACTTGGTGCGGTTCCACTTTAGTTCAAATACGGGCTCTGTGGTGCAGTCAGATTTCGATGCCCCTTGCCAGCCGTTAAGCGGCGGCTTTGCGTCTGGGACCTTTACCGTGGACCCCTACTCTGGTAACTCGGAGAGCAGCCACATCTTTGAGGTGTCCGTCGCCAGCACTGACCCTATCGCTTTCTACAATGGCGACAAGGGCAAATGCTATTTCTACAACCATGTCGGTGTTATCAATGGCGTTGACGAGACTCCGCAGTCCTACCAGGCTCTGAGGGAGAAAGCATATCAGTCTAGGGGAGTCAGCCGTGACCCTGGCGAGGTTCGAGGCGGCCAAGTCAAGCCCAACCCTGATTATGCCGAGCAGGACGAGGAATGAGGTGAGGGAGAGGAAAGGGACGCGAAGGAATAGGAGGAGACGCGGCTATGCTAATAGATCGGGGCCAGGGTAGAAGAACGCATGGCCTTTCTGGCTCTGGACAAATATATACATGATATCCGTGCTTTACGAGTTTCTTGTCGAGTGAGCTGCTTCTGCGGCGCCTGTATTGCCGGTGCATACCAGTATAGAGCGCACTGGTAATGAAGTGAAGCGATGTGCTTGATACATGGCGGCTGGAGGAAAGGGGACAGGACACAATGGCGGCAGTTCTGCAGCAGACTCTCGGCTGCGCAATGTTTTGATGCGTGCTCCTGTGCTGCCGCGTGGGTAAAGACTACGGTATGTGCTGGCTAGTGCAGGCTAATTACTCTGTAGCGAGCCACGGGTGCGTCGTAGCGCCCGGGCAGTGCGTAAGGCATTTAAGCGGGAGGATGTGGGATGTGGGATGAGGGATTCGAGCTTCGAGCTTTGACGGCCTAGCATTAGCTGGCAAAGTTATACGAAAGCCTGAAAAGAAGCGGCCCTCACAACTATGGCGGACGAGTGAAGCTGCAATATGCCACCTGTCGCGCGACGGCCTGGAGTCTTGGATGTTGTTGCTTTTTGCTGTTTTATTTTCGAGATTTTCTGTCCACGAAACTGGACCACGATCACAACCGTAATAATAGACGACAGCCCCAGTCTGCCTTCTGGTCATCGTCGACTTGCTGCTGGACCCTGATACAATACTCTGGAAGAACTAGAGCCAGGCCAGATCTCAAGCTGCGGATACACGACGACGGCTCTGCAATTGTGCAATCTCCACCACAGAGCCTGAAGAGACTTACTATATTGGCGCGAAGGGGAAGATGAGACCATTCGTTCAACAGAGCCATGAGGCATATACTCAAAGAGCGGGCTGTCTGTGGTGTGTTGTTATTTTAGTCACAACAATACTGGCCCGATCACTGGCTTGTTTTTCTGCTTCTCCTACGGAGGCAGGCAGCTTAGCCAGGTGCTTTCCATGCGTTGTACATACAAGACCAAGAAGCTCAAGATGCCATTATTTACTGGCACCGTCATAATCAGCACCAAGCAAACTATGCCACTAGAAACCGGTATATGGCAGCTGAATGTAGTGCTGGCTCAGAAGATCTACTAGAGACCCCAAATCGTCGAACACTGGCTATGCCTTCATGTGTCTGTGTAAAGAAACACCACATACATGGCAAGGCTTCTGTGACCTGCAGAAGATCATGGCTTTCTCGTCGTCGTCGTCGGAGCAGTTTTCTAGAGGCCGGGGCCGGCACTACGTAGGCAGGGAAGGCCTCGCAAAGCCCAAGGAGATACGCCTAACGGTACCACGGACATGGGCCTGCAATGGTAGCTTTTAGTACGTAATCAAGTGGCTCTATTGTATCGTCGGCTGCAGTCTCGTTGAAGCGAGAGCACTGTGCAAGCAGCTACTCTGTTTTCTTTCTCTGTTCTTCTCTTCCCCCTTCAAATATATCTCATCTTCCCTGGCGTTGTCTCCGCTTGGGACCAGACCAGACTACTGCATGTGCGTCTCGTGGGTGTCTGCCATGAGAAAGCGACGTTGGTGCATAGCCTCCCCGTGGCCATGTCGCACCCACCAACATTCTGTCATGTGGCATTTGGCCTTCCATGGCTGCTGCTTGTTGGAGTTGGTCCTTATTTTTTGTATTTCTAAGATGATGAAACGTGTGACTGCTCCTCTTTTCATATATGTTGATGTCATAAACCTCGCAATGGCGTCTTTATCCCAATCGAAATGGGCCAGGCGTGTAAGGGCCGGACCGCTTGGAGGTGTTCAGTGTGTACTTCACGGGTACAGCTATACATCAGAATGTCGTCCAAGTACGCCGTGCAGAACAAGTCCAGATCGCGGTAGTCGACGCAGAAACGGAGTCCTCCATCTGCTTTCTTCACGAACAGGACGGGAGAGAGGCTACACTTTCAAGGCCAACCGCTAAGGGAAACCAATTATATTGAGAAAAGGTAGAACGACAGTGCGTGCATTAATGACGCAATCTTCGCCTGCATGTGACTGTCATTCATGACACTCTTCGAGTCACGCCACCCGAAGCATCGGGAGCACTGGGACGTGGCTTTTGGCTTCTCTGTCAGCAGTCGTACCGGGATGAGTCTCGAGCCCATCCGGATTTGCCTGGGGACCTTCCCGTGACACTTGCGGAGGGCCTCGCGCTCGTCGAGACGAGCTTCGACGATTTCCTGGCGAGCTTCCTTCAGTTGTCGTTCCATGAGGCCCAGATGTCCTTCTGTAGTTGCGTCCGAAAGACTTTTCCCAATGGTTCGAATCCCTCATCGACGCTGTCGGGTGCGCAGACCTTCTTCAGCAACTCATATGCTTCTCGGACTGTGCTCTTCTTCGTCATCATGAAGAAGCCTTCACTCAAGGAGAGTTTTAACAAGCGCATCGCCTGGTCCTCATCCTTGTTTTTGGCTCCCCGATCTTTCCCCTTCTCTTTCCACGCCCTCCATCGGGCTATCCTCAAGCAAGTAATATAGCCCATCTGTTTGTAACTGGGGTAGGAGATTCGTCTCCCACTCCGATCAGTTGTTCGCTCCGAGCTTCATCGACATGGCGGAAAATTGATGGCGTATAAGAAAAGGAAGAAGAAGATCAATTATATCCCTCTGGGAAATAATAAGCAGCTCTCGTGTGCTTTCCAAGAACATTCGACTGTTCTCCAGAGGTAATTCAAATAGAGGCTCATAGCCCGTTGAATGTGAAGTGAAGCCTTGAGGCCGCGCTTTCCCACTTTGAGGTTAACCTCGTCGTCGACTTGCCCCTTTTTCACGACACTTTTCGCGATCGCCACCACCTCATCGCCGCGCCGCCACTCCAGCACAAGGAGCTCACTGTCACACTCAGAAGTGAGTTTTGATAGTTCACACAGTCCACCCTTTCTCTTCTGTTGGTTTTTTTCTTCTGTCCTCGGGCGGACTGGTGACTGTGGCGGGTCACGAGAAAGGGGGCTGCCATGTGGCTGGTCCACACCCGCAAGGCAGCGCGGCCACTAGAAAAGTGGAAGGATATGCCATGAGCCCTCGGACGCTCACATAGTCTGGTTTTTTCTCGTCTTTGGATGGGGTTTCTTAGGCTGCAGTGGACTCTGCTCGCCCTGTCTTTGTGATCTTCATGACTTTGGGAAGCGCGGCAGGTGTTTTGGGAGAACGAAGGTTTGTGGAGAGGTTGGGGGGGGGTTAACTCTGTCCGGTAGCCACTCCGGCGTCGTTTGATCTCGGTGATTCCAGTAGACGTAAGATATATTCAGATCAAATCACACATGTTGCAGACCCTGATTTCAGCGCCGTCTGCACATCACCGTCATAATCACACTATTCCGGCCGTCCAGCAATTCACATCATGCACAAGCGAATAGATGCCAATCTCGACAATCCTTCCGAGATTTTGCAACTCCGCGAGGAGCCGATTACACCAACTTTGTTGATAAGCACAAGACGATCCGAAGGATGACAAGGATCGCGCAAAACAGGAATAGTGTAGCACTCCGCACAGCCTCCGGATGAAGGAACAGACCTAGAACGCCCCTCAAGAGTTCCTACGCAAACATCCCCGTTTTCTTCAACTCGTGGCTTTGGTCCAATGCAGATTGGTTCTTCACGACTGTATACTTGCGGGATCAAGCTATCCGTAGAGCTGAATCTGAGATCGGAGACATAAACTTGCAGCGGTGCATTCTCAATAACTGCCCCATGAGAAAGGAGAAACCGGCGAGACTCTCGCACAATTATTTGGACGTAGGGATTGAGCGACGACCCCGCTGGCTGTCATATCGACATGGACTGATAAAATGGTTTTCTGTGTTTTTTATGCAATTCCTACAAACAAGGTTAAGCTTTTGCTACTTGTCCGCTTAACTCGCTTGACATCTACGATAGTCCTAATTTAGTAACACCAGAGCCCGGCTTACTTGGAGGTTTTTCTGATGCTCAACTCCATGCCAAGAACAAGACGACAAGTAGTACATACACTACTCTTAAGTTGGGCGAGGGCTAGGGCTGGTGTGCCCAGAAAGTGACCACTGTCTGTCCTGCTCCCACTGTGCGATCTAATGAGCATCAAAGATACAGACATATACTTGCCAGTTTGGCCGCTCCTACTTGTCGAGCAAAAGAAGCTGCTAGCAAGCACGGCGTTCAGGTAGTTTGGTGCTTATAGATGCTAGTACTTGTGGCTGTCATTGCACTATATAAAAAGAACGCTCAGCAGCAGTTTCCGAATAAAGGGGGAGTGTAGAGAACGCAGGGGCTATATACCCCAAATATATGGCAGTTCAGTCCTTGCATCGCATGCGGCTAACACACGAACGAGCCCCCACCATGGATTCTAGTCTAGCAGGCTTGGAGTCTGTTTCTCAGCACATGCGCAATCTACATGCACTGGACCCTTCTTGAAAGACACATCTTTGGTAAGTTTATGACATTGACAAAGACGGGCCTGCTGGGATTGGTGAATTGATCCAATAGCCGAGAAAAATAAGCACATTGTCCCTGCTTCCAGGTCCAAAGAAAAGCCCTGGTTGGTTCGCCATGACAACTGTCGCTTTAAGTTTAGTCTTTTTGCTTTGTTGCCTTTCTATTGGGGAATGTTCGTGGTTTACGTGTCTTTCTGGGATACCTATACGCAATTGAGAGGCGTTAAATATATTCAAATCAAAATCTGACACTTGCTTGATGGCCGCATTGTGATGGGATCACTACATGTCTTGGCCATTGTTGTCCCATTATTGCATCTCTTGGCTATAAAGCTTGTCATGTTTCTGGGGAAGCCTGACATAGTACAGCCTAACATAATACAGCCCGTCATCATGCAGCCTGTCATCGTGCAGCCTACCATACTACAGCTGTTGCGGCTTATCACCGAGACGGTGCAGCCGGCAGAAATACAGTGGACCGAGCACACAT
>NETT01000197.1:0-39567 GCA_003449175.1 Ceratocystis smalleyi
AGGGGAGAGGGAAGAGGGGAGAGGGGAGAGGGAAGAGGGGAGAAGGGGAGAGGGAAGAAACGAGTGCAACGACATCATGTGTGGTATCTGCAGCTGGCTGGGCTGGGTGACAACAGACAGCAAGGTGGAGTGGGGAGCAGGCAGAAAAGAGAAGAAGACAGGCGGCTCAGATGAAACAAAGCTGCTGTCTGTTTGCTATACGAGCCTACGCCAGCAACGACAGAAGAGAGAAACAACAGCGATGTGATGGCCATGCAGTCGGCCGTTGAGAAGATACGGGGGGGGGAAGTGGGCAGGAACAGAGGGGAGGAAGTGGGCAAGAATGGAGGGAAGCCAACCAACACCAAGCCAGAGGCTATTCTCTTCCAGCTAGCCAATTGCCCTGGGGACGTAGAGGGATTGCTGGGGGGGGCCAAGAAGAAAAGGCTTTCTTTTCTAGAAGTGTCACCATGCTATCTTTCTTTCACCAATCCATCCGACCACAGACGGCCACGAACAAAAAAGAAAGCCCGAGTTGCGGCCATCAAGACAGCTACAATAGACGCAGAGAGGCACGGTAAGACGTCAAGCAGGAGAGCACACGCAGACAGGCAACCAAAAAGACAAGCAGACGCAGGCAAGAGACGACAAAGTATTAATAGACATGCTTCTCCCTGCCTTCCACCCTCTGCCTCCCAAAACCCTAGCATGTCGCCCGAACCCTTATTCCTATTGCTTCCTGATCGCTTCCTTTCCGCCTGGCACGGCCGATTTCCTGTTTCTTTTTCCTCCTTTTCCTTTGCTTTCATTGCTAAGAGCTTCTTATTGCATTGGGAGCTACAGCCAAGCTACAATAGCAAGCAGGCTTATGGATCAGCTGTGGACCTAGTCCAGTCAGCTGCGAATAATGCTATGTGCTATGTATGTTCCCTGCATTGACCTACATAGCGAAAGTCTTCTAGCTCTAATAGGGCCTGACCACCTTGCTTGCTTCTTGCAGCAGCAAGTATTCTTTGGGTAAAGAAGACCAGGGCTTTCCCTCCCTCTTTCACCATCTTTATTGACCTGTTGTTGTTCTCTTTTATCCTCGTCTTATTCCCTTTATCTTTTCCTCTCTCCTCTCCTTGTCCCCCTCTCTTCCTTGTCGTTCTGCTTCTCCTTGTTTGGCTTGTCTTGTCGCGGCTTTGTTTGTTTGGTTGTGTCTGTTTGCTCTTCTTTTCCTCTTTTTTTAATTCTTTTTTTTATATACATGCATCAACATCGCATCACAACACCCAGTAGTCTCTTTTCTTTTCTCTTTTCCTTCTCTCTCCTTCGTCTTCCAGTCAGCCTCGTCTTTCTTCTTCCCAGTCAGATCTTTCTTTCTTCATTACTTCATCTTTTATCCAGCGCCTTGTTTTCTTTCCTCTTATTTCTTTCTTCTTTTCTTCCTAATTTTCTTTCTGTTTTTCCCACACCTCGCACTTCCCTCTTCGTCTGTTTTGTCCCGATCTGATATCTAAGCTCTAACCAAAGCTCAAGCCGAACCTCAAGCTTCAAGCTCAGTCAATAACGTCCAGTCTACATCTGGCCTTGTCCCCATTGCCTCGTCTTATCTCCAAAGCCCAGAGCCCAATCCGCCTGCTTTGCTCGTTTGTCTTGCTTATTTTATTTCATTTCCCTTCATCTCCTTTCCTTGTGCTTTTCATCTTCGCTGCCTACCTACCCTTCCTTCTTATTTTCCTCACCGCCCTCCTCGGCTCCTCGGCTCCTCTCCTTCCATATTCCCACCCAAGCCTCAGCCTCGCCCCTCAATCTCCCCCTCCCCCTTAACATGTCGTCGGTCAGCGGCCACTCCGGTCGGCGCTCCCGCAAGCTCGCTCTGCGCCCTCCCCACAAAGCCCGCTCCCTCAACGATGACGCTTCTGTCAGCGACTCTGTCAACAGCGACGACCAGATCTTTGCTAGTGGCAGCAGTGACACGACCAGCAATATGGATGATGCGGTTTCTGTCTCTGTATCCATGTCCAATCACAACAAGAAGGATATGGCCTCGCTCGTCTCTGCATGCAGCCAAAACTCTAACTCTACCCCTACTGCGGTAACGGCCACCACCTTGTCTTCCTCTTCGGCTCCCTCTTCCTCCGCGAAGCAGCAGAGTCAACAGCAGTCTAGGCCCAAACCCAATCAGCCAAAGCTCGTCGCTTCTACGACCGCCATTCCTTCTATCAAGGCTTCAGCTTCCGTAACCGCGTCTGTCTCTACTCCCACATCTGCTTCTACGCCCGTGTCCACCTCTGCGTCACCCTCCCGCTTTCCAAAGCCTCGCTCTCCCCGTACCGGGCAAAAAGAACAGCAGCAAATTGCTCCGCCCTTGATTGTGAGCTCTGCATTGGAAACTGCGGCTTCTAGCTCACGATCACAACCACCACAACCAAACCAACGACACCTCCAGCAGCAAGGATCCTCCATTTCCAAGAGCCGATCCTCTTACAATAGTGCCCATTCTTCCTCTTCTGGTCATCCCATAGGTTCCTCTTTCTTCATGTCCAATAATCGCAATCCTTACAGCAGCAACAACAACAACAACAACGGTCCAGGGCATAGCTCTGGTCGGGCCAACGGCTACCATTCTTCATACGACAGTCGCGGCAATAACAGACCACGGTACGACAACACCAGCCCAGCCAGAAGCTATGGCAGCCACCAGTGAGTCAAATTCCATTGCCTCGTCCTTCCTTTCCTAGTTAGCCCTCTTCACTCACCATCCACTGACTCCTGGTCATACTTGTCCTACCAACCTCACTTATCAAACCTGTTTTCTTTTCTCAAGCCAACACAACTAATTTGTCCTAGGCGCATGTCCTATCACAACAGTGCGACCGCCGCTCCCCTGCCGCGTTTCTATCGCAACACCAACATCGATACTACTCCCGCCCAGTGGACTCATGATAAGCACTTTGAAACTTCTTACTACCCCTATGGGTATGTAGCCAACTTGAATTCCAATAGTCACGCCAACAATCGCCAGCCTGAAAGCGGCCTCAAAAGGCAGCCAGAAAGCCAACAGCGCATTGACCGAAGCTTGTCTTCGGAGAAGCATATTGGAAATGTACGGATGCGCGTCATTATACCAGGGATGGATTCCCCTAAGTTCTGTGATGGCTTCCGCCTTAAACAGTACACGAAGCTTCCCGATCACCGACCCCCTCTCCGTCGTGACAAGCCTGTCCAGGTCCGGATACCGGGAGACCACACGAGGCTGGTTTTGCCGGCGAATGACCGCTCGTTTGATTTCATTCCAAGAGCTCTGCGTCCGAATCAGCAAAAGTCTCGAGCCAACCGCCAGCGGTCGCAATATGGCTCCATGAGCACATATTCCAGGGCTCCGAGTATCTATGGGGGCGCCAGTAGTCTGTATTCTGCTAGTATCGTGCCGAGCCTTGCACCCAGTCGTCGCTCGTCCATCGTTGATGTCATGTTCTCACCTGCCGCCCCCATAGTCTCTCGCCCAGTACTCCCTATTGTAGACTCGGCAAGGCCAAAAGTCAAACTCCCCCCGCCAGCTCAGAGCATCGGCCCGTACAGTCAAGCTCAGGCCAGGCCGAACACACGCATGGCGCAAGAGCAGGAGCTAATTCAGACTTCTATTCAAACACCAGCCCCGACTCAAGCTCCTGCTGATAATCAGGATCAGAACAACGCACCGTCGACTTTGTTATCTACGCAAGAAAAGCCATCTTCTGTTACGAACACCAGTCCGTTGCCATCTTTAGCACAGCCTTCAGATGATGCTCCCGCCGCTACTTCTACTCCTGTCCCCTCGGCCCCTTCGAAACAACTAGCAGACTTGGAGCGCTCTTCGCATCCTCCAAAAACCACTACCTCTGGCGACGCTGTGGTCGTTTCATCATCTGCGTCTCACTCTCTACCAACCACACAACTCCCACTTGAGATGATATCTATGCCGGCATGCAGCACTAACAACAATGCTGCCTTCCAGGATCAAATCCCATCGCTGCCACTTTTAAACCAAGCACCTTACACGAATCAACAACCTGCTATGGCAACTTCTACTACGTTTATGCCGCAAATTCCCGAACGTGCTATTCATGCGCCGGTCTTTCAGCCGGGTGTGCACCCTACCACCCCGTCGGTTTATCCTGGGATGCAGCAACAAACACCACAGCCGCCGCCCTCGCAGCCGTACTACTCTGGTCCAGGCCAGTACTGCCCGGCGCCTCCCTATAGCTCACATCCACATGAATACCAGTACATGTCGTCGCATTCTGCGCGCCTAGTCCCCGGAGCCGGACCTGGTCACGTGGGAATTCCCCAGCATCAACATCAGCACGGCTATGAAGGGCCTGTGCAAGCCAACATGTCGACCGTTAGCCGGCAAATGAACGGCATGACATACTATTTTACCTCATCACAGGCTACATCGGCCCCTGTCCCTGTTGGTCCGTCCCAGGCTCAATCGCAGGGCCAAATCCCAATACAAGGAATGTATGGTGATCATGGTGGAGATTACTACCAGAACGGGGGAGGAAGCGAAGCGGGGGGTGGATACTACATGTATCCACAGTCTCAGCCAGTGTACTATCCTGCATAATTAGGGGTGAAAGGAACTATGGAGCTGGCTGAGTTTAGATGCATTGAGATAGATCGCGATTGAGCATTTGATTTGACATTTACAGTAGTTGTCTTTTTTGTTCCATTATTTCATCTCCTCCTTTCCTTCTCCCACTTTGTGTGCATGTCTCGCCGTGAAACGCAGGCTGTGTGTTTGTTAGTCAGCTGACGGGTTGATGGACTGATTTGATGGGTTGTGATTTGGATAACGTATGCGTGTACGTATGCCTAGGGTTGCACAAAGGTTGGAAGCGTTTCTGTCATTTTCACTATATTCTTTTCATTTTTCATTTTTGCTCACCGCCTTTATTCCTAGCAGGATGGGTAGACGAAGACGAAGACGAAGATGGGGAGTGGGACAGGAGATGGGAAGGAGAAAGAAGGCCGACTAGACTGAAATCACAAGGCAGACACAGGGGAGTGAGCAAAAGACGAGAGAGGGGAGCTAAGGAACGGGTGGTCGGCCGGGACTAATGGACAAAGGAAGAGGGGACAGAATGCCAAGCTGCTGTAAGGATGGAGGGTATGCTGGCTAGTCTGATTGGTGGTCTAGACACAGGCAGGCCAGCGACTGGAGGCTAGGGAGCCGCCTCAAAGAATCAAAGGACTTGCGCTAGAAGCGAGACGAGAGTTGAAGCCTAGATGGCCAATCAAATAGTCATATCGGTATACCTGCTTCCGACTACAGTCCAACCATATTATAGACACTCTACCACTGTGGCTGATTTTTGATGCGAACAAGCCACCAGGTTGCCGAACACCATAAGTTCAGTGCATGCATGTGATGGTGACTTGCTTCGTTGTCTGCGACTTTGCTATTATGCGTTGTCTGCAACTTGAAACTTGTGATTCGCCATGCTATATTAAATGACACACGGTATATAAAACAACAAATACATTTGCAGCCATGCAGACTGACCGCAGCTGTGTTGCAGATTACAGCGTTTGTGTGTTGATAAAGTTTATGTATCTCCTCCTTTCATTAGGTACAAGGTACCCGAGTTCATACGCAAACGGACAGCAACATACATGGCGCGGGCTAGGTACATGCTACTTGCACCACTTCTTCTACCTTTGCCGGCTCTTGTTCTGTGGCGTTGTGGGTTTACGAATCTGCTCTGAAGAAGAAAAGGAAGGTGCGCGTAATATTGTCGGTGATGAATACTGCCTCTTTCTGCTTATGGCCTGAAGGGATGAAAAAGCCTTCTTCACTCCATTGTGATTCTTTTTTCGTCCTTTCTTCCTTTTTTCCTCCACTGTTCGTCTCCTCAGCTCAAGCAACTGTCCATAGCCCAATTCTGACGGTTATCCTTTTTGCTGTCGTTGCCACAAACAACAAAGTAAGACAACCCTCGCAACATCGCTAAGTGGCTAAAAGGCTTCTTGCAGGCGGCTATGTTTTAGCTTGCACTCTTTCTTGGGGCTTGCTAATTAACCCAAAGGCAGGACAGCTGGGACAACACTGGGCTTTGTCTCTCTCTCTCTCTTGTTTTGCTTCCTCTTGAATCGTTGCCGCATTCTGTAATACCCCACCCTCCCATAGTCTTTCTTCTCTTCTTCTGCTGTCCATCCAAATGCTGTTGTTGCGTCTGTAGCAGGAAAAAAAATCAGCTCAAAGGCCACACCGTCATCTTTCCTCCTTTTGCCTTCCTTTCCCAAAAACGGACGTCTTTTTTTCTTACTGTTTGCAGCGATTGTGAGTTGTTTTTATTTTGTCCTCTTCCTTTCGATCGGTCCATTTAATCAGGTTACCTACCTAGGCTCTGGCTACCGGCTATAGCTTTGGCTTGGCATTTTCTTGCTGTCTCTCATCCTCTTTTCCTTGTCTTATGTTGGTTTCCCTCCTTCTCTTGTCTTGTTCTTGCGTGCGTGTGCGCTGAATGGCTGGCTACTTGCTTCCCTTGTGTCCGTCACACGCTCTGAAGGCTGGGTGGTTGCGCTGCAAGTCGCTGTACTCTTCTCCTCCTGATACCTAAAACCAAGGCTGTTCCGGCTAACTAGCCAGTCGTGGCTTGGGCTACAGCTTAGCTAGCCCAGCTAGTCAAGCAATAGCTGGATCTCATAGAACTCAGAATTCGGCCATACACCAGAAAAAGCCCTCAACTTCCGACCCTCGATTCGACTGCCTCCCGGCTTGGTGTTTTTTTTCTTTTTCTTTCGTCTTCTTTTCATCTAGTATTGCTCATCAACCTCTTCGGCTTAGACCTGGAGCTGGCCATCGCATCGATCGACCATAGGCAGGACTTTGTGGCGTCCTCAGACTATAATCCCTGCATTTGCATCTGCACACATACATACACCTGCAGGCTTCCTTGTCTTTTATCTTTTATTTCTTGCCCCATCCCCTGTACCTTGCTCTTGCTTTGGACTCCGTAGCCTGGCCTTATCTCTGTCTATACAGATAGACGGCATACGCTGTCAATGTATGGTACTGGACTATACAACTCTGGGCTGCACTTGGCTTGGTACAGTACTACTACTTGGTCTAGTCAAGGATTAATCTATCCCCACACAAACCCATTTCGTCTTATTTACCTATTTTACCTATTTTTTTCTCTCTCTCCTGTCCTCGCTCTGCTTTACCGTTTTTAACGGCCTGCCTACTTTTGCTTGCTCTTACAAGCCCGCCTCTTTTCTCCTATGTTTCGCTCCATATCTGCTCGGCTTGTTGTCGTCATTGCTTGCTTAGCTTAAAGCCTAGCCTTGAACTTTTTTTTGGGGCAACTTTCGATTTTTGGGGCGTTTGCCTATTTGAATCCCTCCATCTGCCTTGCCCTGCCTTGCTCTTGTTGCTTTATCCTACACCTTTCACCTCCATTTCCCTTTCTTCTTTTCTCCTCTCCTTGTGCTTCTCATTTCTTCACCTTCTCCCCCTTTCAAGTTTCCACGCCTCATTTACACAGATACACACATACACACACAGACACACACATACACACACAGACACAGACACATATTTCGCCAAACCACTTCTGTCGTCCTTCGCTCCGTCACTCCAGTTATAGCTCACCGGCCTCACCGCCTTCACCGCTCATTCACCCGTTTCTTTTCTTTTGTCGCCTCGCTCATTCTCTTCCCCCCCCTTCTTCGTTTTTTCCTATACTCACACAACGGCCGACGATAAACATTCACAACAAACTTCAAATGTCTTCGGCTCCGCCACAGCAGCAGCAGCAGCAGCAGCAGCCGCCACTGCAAAGCGAGCAGCCTTCGGTCCCTGCTGCCAAAGTCAACGTCAAGATAATTGTCAACAATCATGTCCATCGTAAGGTCTTGACGCTGGATGCTATGCATGTCGACCTATTTGAGAGATCGGTAGGCTTTCTTTCCATTCTATCCACTCACTCTCCTTCAAAATAACGCACCCTCGTTATTTCTGTCGCCCTCTCTACTTTGGCCCTCCTAACTTGTTCTTTCGCTTGTGTTCTTCCCTCAATCCTACCGCTGGCTACTCACAGCTCGCATAATTGCATGCCTTGTAACTCCTTTTGACCATTAACTTTTGACTTTTCGCCGAGTCACATGGTATCGCATCTTTACTAACACTTGTCTCAGATCCGCAAGTGCGTCCCCAACCATATGGGAGATATACTCATAGAGCGCTACTCTGACTCAGCTGGTCGCTACACCATCGTTGATCCCGCCGTTCCTTCCTCTTATAAGCAACTGTACCGTGCTGCTAAAGCTAAAGGAAAACTCAGGGTCCGCATCATTCAAGTGCCTCAGCCCGGCCAGGTCAGCGATGTTGGTACTGCTCTTACTTCAACAACCTCGACCGTCAACCTGACGCCCAATGATCAGGCTGACGACAGTAACAAGAACACTACTGGCACTAGTACAAACACTAGTACTAGCAACACAAGTATATACAAGCCTGAGATCCATTCCATCTCTAAGGCCAAATTGCACAGCACGACTCTCACTCCCATTCGCAAAAGGTCTAAGGTTATGGTACGCCTGCCGCAACCAACACACACTCAGCTTAAGATTGCTTCAGCGCACAATTCTGTCGCCCAGAGTGAAAACCATGAGAGTCTGTTGAACTCGAACCAACCCATCCCAAACCAGCAGAACCAGGTTCCCGGCCACGAAAACACCTTCAAGTGGCACGACTATTCTCAGCCGAGCTATCCTATTCTCTCTGTCACAGAGCAGCTGCAGGAACCGGGTCAGGCCAATCCTACTACCTTGGATACTGCTTCATCTACTATCAACGTCAATTCCGATGCTGATACTGCTCCAATTGCTGAATCCACACATGAGTGCGCTCCCGCTACTACTGACTCTCCCCTCTCTACTGTCAAGCCTTCTTCAAACCTATCTACTGCTGGTCCTGCTGTCATCTACCCACTCAAAGGTCCCGGTTTCCAGATTTGCTGCAACTCGTGCTCTAATGCTATCGACAGTGATCATTGGCATTGCAACAAGTGCGACATGGGTGACTATGACCTGTGCCCTAGCTGCTTTGCTGAGGGTAAAGGCTGTAATGATGATGGGCATTGGCTAATTCGCCGTGCTGTCGTCAACGGCGTCCTTGTGAGTGGCTCCACTGAGGTTGCCCGTGTCTCAAAACTTGCTTCTTCTAAGTCTGAGAACAACATCAATGACAAGATGTCGTCCTTGTCTTTCAACGAGCATGTGAAGAAGCCCAAGGAACAGTCTCCAACCGAGGTCAAGCACGAAGATAGCCCTGAAAACCAGGAAACGAAAACTGAAAACAAGGAGAAATGCAATAGCAAGCCATCAATTGGCCATGTGGCCAAGTTCTCCCCTAAGGAGCATCTTTCATCTTTGCACAATAAGTCTTGGGACGTCGAAGAGCACGAAGACAAGGCTCCTGTTGTCAATCGCCGCACTTGCAACGGCTGTATCAATGAGTTTGCAGACAAATATTTTGTCCACTGCACCCATTGCCCCGACTTCGATTTGTGCTTCAACTGCTTCACTCCTACCCATGGCCATCATCCAGCCCATGAGTTTGTTTTAGTTGCCAAGGGGCCTCATGTCCCCCTAACTGTTTTAGCTTGGCTGAAGGGACATCACAACAGACACCATGCGCTTTGCGATGGTTGTGACAAGACTATCTTTGGCACCCGTTACAAGTGCCTTGATTGCCCTAACTGGGACTACTGCAGCAGCTGTAGCAGCACTATTTCTATCACTCACAAGGGCCATCGTTTTGTTAGGCTCTACGAGCCCATGTCTACCCTCGTTTCTCAGTGTCCCCCTGCAGCCCAGCACTACGGTGTCTATTGTGATGGTCCCCTGTGTGTTGCCAAGGGCCACCAAAACCACATCTCAGGCGTCCGCTACAAGTGTGGTTTCTGTCATGACCTGGACTTTTGTGATGCTTGTGAGGCATCTCCCTCCAACACCCATGACAAGACTCATCCTCTAATTATGATGAAGACCCCTACGTCGCATTTGGTTGTGTCTAGCCGCCGTTATGATAGTAATTGTCGTCTGGTAGATTGTGCGGGTGATAGAATTGATGAAGCTGGATTTGACAAGAACCATCTTCCTTCGCTAAGCATGGCTACTCAGCCGGCTGTTGCTGATGTCGAGCCTGTCAAAAAGACTCCTAGCGTTACTACGAGACCTGCCGCTGTCATTATTGGTGGTGTCCGTCCTGCACCCTTGTCAGTCGAGACCTTGTCGCCCCCCATGCATTGCACTATCCCTCCTATTAAGGCCAAGACTGCTCCCCCTCTGTACACTGAAGTCACATCGCGTTCGCAGTGGCCTTCGATGGTTCTTATTAACCAGACGCCTGATGAGACGATATCCATTCCAGCTGACTACGTCTTTACTCTGTGCTGGGAGTTGAGGAACAACGGCCAGACGGTGTGGCCTGCCGGCTCATATATTGAGCTCAATGGCGGTCATCAACTCTTCACGCCTAAGATGCGCAAGGAAATGGCGCAGGAGACTGGCTCGCGCAGCATCTTCCGGGTCACCGCCTCGGACCTACATCTTAAGCCAGTGGCGCCTGGTGAGTCGGCTAGGTACGAGATTTCTCTGTGCGCACCTATGGAGCCGGGTATATACAGTTCAGGCTGGCGTCTCACTATGTCTGGCGGTCATCGTGTTGGCCATCTAATCATGAGCGAAGTTCGCGTTGAGGGACCTATCCCGGTGCTAGCTATGTCGAAGAAGGCCGATACCAAGGTCAAGGATGAAAAGACCAGTGTCGATCACACCATGATCTTCCCTACCCTGGAGACTGAGTCTCCTGCTGCTACTTTGACCCAGCACGCCGGCGATGTATCTCCCGTTGCAGCCCCGGCTACAGTTACCACGCACTCAGAAACCGGCTCTTTGGCCGACTTTGAACCGAATGAAGAGTGGGTCAGCTCGGATGCCGAATTCATGACAGATGAGGAGTATGACATTCTTGATGGCTTGGAGGATGAGTGCCCTAGTGACTAAGAGGCTCTAAATTTGTGATCTAGTGGAGAGTAGCCGATGGTGTTGTCGCAGATGCCCAACTCCAAGATTTGCAGAGGCCTGGGCTCACGGGCTAATCCAGAGCAGCAGCTCCTGAAGAAGTGCTTTTAGTATTGTTTTTTTCTTCTTTTTTTTTTTTTTCCTTTCCAGCTTGACAACAACAGGATGTTGCGTATTTTCCTTGATTTTATCTATTTTGGTTCTGTATTCAACTTTTTTCTTTTTCATCCATATATTCTGAATAAATTGATGTTCGCAAGTTATCGAGCTCATGCTGGTTTATGATACTGTCTTTTGGTTTGCTGTCGATGAGGGATGTCTAGACAGTGCTTCCCCGTTCTTTTTTGTAGTACTCCAAAGGCTGACGTAAAGACAGTGCGGAGTGTGGTTAATGAGAACACTCACTGTATGGGGAATTTTGAAGCAAAGCGTGTCCTTTAACTGGCTAGTTCTAAGCCAAGGCTTAAGGTACAGTGGCGAAGGCCAGGGGGTTAAGCCAGGCCAAAACGCTCCTCATCTGCTGTCTTCAGAAGACTGGCCGTTTTGCGAGATGCTTGTTGGTCCAGTCTGAGCTGCTTTTCTATGTCCTTCTCGATCGTTTCTTTCTCCGTCTTTTATTTTTCTTTCCGTGATACATCTACCTGGCCTCTCAACTTGGCTATTATTTCATGCCGGCGATGGCTGTGTAAAGTATACTGAGTATAAACTTTATTTCCCAATTACGGACCTTGTGCTTAGTCATCCCTTTTTTCTTTTTGCTCTTTGTTTAATTGCTAAGCTGGCTTGATTCTCAAGTGCGACAGGCGACGAATCGGTAAATCCAGGACAGCGACGACACGGCGCGAGACGAGACGAACGAAACGACAGAGCAACGGCAACGGCAACGGCAACGGCAGCGACAAGGAGACGAAGAAGACGAGGCTGCGGCACTGAACTAAACAAGCCTTGTGTTGAGTTGTATCTTTGCGACAACGACACACACACACCCACACCCACACGCTCTCGCTGGCTGAGACACCAAGCCAATAAACCCATCGGCGCTCTCTCTCCCTCAGACTCTCCTATTCTACAGGCTGTTTTCTTGCATTCACTCTTTTGCCCCCTCGGCCCTCATCCATAATGATGGACAGTTACAATGAGAAGCCGCGATCGCGGTCGCTCATGGACGACGATGCCTTTGGGCCCAAGGACGGAGGCATTGTCAGCGCTTTTGACGCCTTCCGTATGTCTTTCTCGCCGCAGTATCCCAGTCGCTTTTTCATATTCACGCATTCTCGCTAACCATCTTCGTTTTCCCTACATCAGCTAAAGCCAAGCCTCAGTATGTTACTCAAACATCGGGCGGTGGCAAGTGGACTGTCGTGATGGCCATCATCTCCGTTATTCTTATGCTTAGTGAGACAGCTCGCTGGTGGCGTGGTGCCGAGACCCATACCTTCTCAGTCGAAAAGGGCATCGGCCATGAGCTGCAGATCAATCTTGACACAGTTGTGCACATGCAGTGTGCCGACATCCATGTCAATGTGCAAGACTCGGCCGGCGACTGGATCCATGCTGGCCAGGCTCTGCGCCGCGAGCCTACGTTGTGGTCGCAGTGGGTTGACGAAAGAGGTGTACACAAGCTTGGTTATGACGCCCACGGCCGCATCATTACCGGCCACGGCTACGAGGCTGACGAGGAGGGGTTTGGCGAGGAGCATGTCCATGATATTGTCCGCCACTCGCGCAAGAAGGCTAAGTGGGCACGTACTCCGCGCCTCAGGGGCTCAACGGGCGATTCGTGCCGTATTTTCGGCAGCATGCTGCTCAACAAAGTGCAGGGCGATTTCCACATTACCGCTCGTGGCCACGGGTACCAGTCAATGGGCGAGCATGTTGACCACCGATGTAAGTAGAGCAGCCTGGGGTTACCCCATGCTAGGTGGCCAGAGAAGATTGTCGCTTTCTCTTTTTTTTTTTTTTTTTCCTCGTTCCATCTTGACCTGCGATTGCATTCTCTGTTTTCCACGCGCTATGCTAACACATGGTTCTCGACAGCATTTAACTTCTCCCATATTATCTCTGAACTTTCCTTCGGCCCCTTCCATCCCTCGCTCGCTAACCCTCTTGACCGTACGATCAACATGGCTGATGATCACTTCCATAAGTTCCAATACTTCTTGTCCGTCGTCCCTACTGAATACCGCATAGGTAACTCGCATTCCCAGTCGCTCTCCACCAACCAGTATGCCGTGACTGAGCAGAGCCGCGAGGTCAACGAGATGTTTGCAGTGCCCGGCATCTTTGTCAAGTACGATATTGCCCCGCTGCTGCTGCAGGTAGTAGAAAACAGAGATAGCTTCCTGACCTTCTTGGTCAAGATTATCAATGTTGTTAGCGGCGTGCTTGTCGCCGGCCACTGGGGCTTCCGCATCACCGACTGGACTCGTGAGGTTATCGGCCGACGTAGACGGAGCAGCATGAGCTATGGCGTGTTAGGTAACAAGGAAATGACAGACTGAGAAGGGAGCCAAGCCAACGCGCTAGATGGAGGCGCGGCTGTTCTGTATATAGATGCTGAAATTTTGTATTCTTTTTGTATTATTGAGTTGCTTTGTCTCTCTGTAGCCCCTGCATGCATCTATCTGCATTTGCTCTCCATGGCATGCCAATCCACTCACTAGTACTATCGCTACTGTTGCCGCCGTCGACTTCAATCCTTGAAGCAGAGGCCGATAACCGGCGTGGGACTAGAAGCAATGAATTACCCTGGAGCTCATTGGTGCGATAAGAAATGGGCAATTTGTGCCTTTTTTGTAATTCGATATTTCTCTTTTTAAACTTTGTAGCAAAAAAAAAACGTCATTTTTTATTCTTTTTCTTTCACGGGCTATTCCATGTGAAGCTTTCCTTCCTTTGTCCCTGGACCGCTTTCACAAGTCAATCTGCTACAATGACGGCATTCGGTCTGGCCAGAACGGCTGGGCGGCGGGTGAGTTTTCAGTTCTCCCTATGTTTCTACAGAGACAACCCCCCCCCCCCCCCGGTATGCATCTATCGGTGCTTCGTGCCCATACGGATTCTATCTGCTCCGGTGTCTCTCCCGCCTCAAGCCATTCGCTGACGCCTGCTACTTTTTTGTCTAGCTACTAGCCGTGCCTTCCACACGCGCCTACTCCTCGACTGCTGCTCTTCCTGCTACTTACGAACGCTTGTACGCCAAGTATGGCCAAGTGCGCAAAGCCCTGGGCACACAGCGACTGACTCTGGCCGAGAAAATCCTGTACTCGCATCTGGACAACCCGGAAGAGAACCTGCTGGCAGGCACCAACGGTGGTAAGGATGTGCGCGGAAAGGCCAACCTGCTGCTGAAGCCCGACCGTGTAAACATGCAAGATGCGTCGGCTCAAATGGCGCTACTCCAGTTCATGTCCTGCAATCTGGCCCGTCCGGCTATTCCTGCCAGCATCCATTGCGATCACCTGATTGTCGGATCCAAGGGCGCCGATGCTGACCTCAGCGCCGGTGTGGCCCTGAACAAAGAAGTCTTTGACTTCCTTGAGAGCGCTGCCCGCAAGTACGGCATGGACTTTTGGCCTCCTGGCGCTGGAATTATCCACCAGACCGTGCTGGAGAACTACGCCGTGCCCGGCCTGATGATGCTAGGCACTGATTCGCATTCCCCCAATGCCGGCGGCTTGTGTACTATCACTATTGGCGTGGGTGGCGCCGATGCCGTTGAGGCATTAGTCGGGGCCCCGTGGGAACTCAAGGCCCCCAAGATATTGGGTGTTAGACTGGTCGGCCAGCTCAGCGACTGGGTATCCCCCAAAGACGTCATCTTGCATTTGGCTGGAAAGCTAACAGTGAGAGGCGGCACGGGCTATATCATTGAGTACTTCGGCCCTGGCGTGGACACTCTGTCGCTGACCGGCATGGCAACGATGACCAACATGGGGTAAGTTTCTTTGATCAATCAAGATTTCACTCCTCGCCTGTTCTCTTCGTTGTAGTTTTATAGTACTAACAGACCTCTCTCCAGTGCCGAGGTAGGTGCTACTACCTCTATATTCCCCTATACCAGTGCCTCTGCTCGCTATCTTACCGCTACCCGTCGAGCCCAAGCTGCCGCCAACGCCACCAACCTCCAGAAGTTCCCTGCCGGTGCCTCGGGTGATGCCGTGTTCCAGTTCAAGGCCGATGAGGGCGCTGAATACGACCAGCTAATTGAGATCAACTTATCCGAGCTGGAACCCCATATCAATGGCCCCTTCACGCCCGATCTATCCACGCCACTATCCAAGTTCAAGGCCACGGTGGAGGAACAGGGCTGGCCGCAAGGCCTTTCAGCTGGCCTAATTGGCAGCTGCACCAACTCGTCATATGAAGACATGACCAAGGCCGAGAGTCTATTGAAGCAGGCCAAGGCTGCTGGTCTCAAGCCGGTCGCCGACTTTTACATCACGCCTGGAAGCGAGCAGATCCGCGCGACTCTGGAGCGCGATGGCACCCTAAACACCTTCAACGAGGCCGGCGGCATTCTGTTGTCCAACGCCTGTGGCCCCTGCATTGGCCAGTGGAAGCGCCAGGACGGTGTCGAAAAGGGAACCCCCAACGCTATCCTGACATCGTACAACCGCAACTTCCGTGGTCGCAACGACGGCAATCCCGACACACTCAACTTCCTAGCTGCTCCCGAGATAGTTACGGCCATGGCATTTGCTGGAAAGACCACATTCAACCCTATGGCCGACTCGATCACCACACCCGACGGCAAGCAGTTCAAGTTCTCGGCTCCACGTGGACTCGAAGGTCCAGCCACGCCGTTTATTGAGGGCCGTGAGAGCTTCAAGGCGCTATCACAAGACGCTGATCCATCGGTGCCAATTGCCGTGTCGCCGACGTCGGAGCGCCTAGCGCTCTTAGAGCCATTCCCGGCCTTCCCCGAAGGCGAGGTCAAAGGCTTGCGTGTGCTGGTCAAGATCACAGGCAAGTGCACGACCGACACCATTTCAGCCGCTGGTCCATGGCTCAAGTACAAGGGTCACCTGGCCAACATCAGCACCAACACACTAAACACTGCGGTTAATGCTGAAACCGGTGAGGTCAACGTGGCCTATGATCTGGATGGCTCACAGACCACCATTCCCGAGCTAGGAGCACGCTGGAAGGAGCGCGGCCAGGAGTGGCTTGTAGTTGCTGAGCACAACTACGGCGAGGGCTCCGCGCGTGAACACGCTGCACTCCAGCCACGCTATCTTGGTGCTCGCATTGTGCTGGTCAAGTCGTTTGCACGTATACACGAAACCAACCTCAAAAAGCAGGGTGTTGTGCCACTGACCTTTGCCAACGAGGCCGACTACGATCTGATTAACGCCGGGGACGAGGTTGAGACTATCGGCCTCTACGACATGCTCAAGAACCAAGGCCGTGGGGACGTCAGCATCAAGGTCACCAAGAAGAGTGGCGAGACAGTTGTTATTGCTACCAAGCACGCAGTGAGCAAGGACCAGGCCGGCTTTATCCTAGCTGGCAGTGCACTGAATCTGCTATCAAAACGGGCGGCAACATCGTCGTAGAAACGAACCAGGAAACGAAGGAGAGACAGAAACAGTGTCTGGGGCGGGGATTTAGTGTTTTTGGCTTTAGAGTTTTGGTTTGGGCTAAGGTTTACATTACAGCATGGGGGAAAGCAAAGCAGCGTACCAATATATGCTATTATTACGGCCATATTGTGTGGCAGAGCTCCTCGCAAGTGTAGGTAAAGGATGAGGCCGTGTGCGTGCACAGTTATAAAAGCAACCCTAAATCCCGGCTACGGACTAACCCTATATCATATAGTCACGGTATAGTCACGTGATCGAGCCCATTTCCCACCCAAAGGCCAGACGTGCCCCTTGCTTTGGCAAGCATCCTGGAGGTTCTCAAGCAAGCTTGACGATAACAAGAGCAGAGTTCAACGGATTGGGACTAGAAAGCTCTACGGCACCCTCGACTCAGACCCTACTCTCGGCTTCATCACCCCCCCCCCCCAGTTCCCTTCTTGCTCTAGCCTTGGCCTTGTTCTAGACAGTAATTTGTGAACCAGTCGCCGCCCTCTTCTACGACAACAACCACGACGACTCCGACCTGATTTTGCCTCAGACTTACTGCCGCCAATTTAATAATTGACCTCATCATAGCCTCCAATTGCTTCACGGGCCAAAAAAAGGGCGCATTCGTTGACGGGGGATCAAGTCTCGAAAGGGCCCAGGAGAGCTTAGGAGAAGCTACGTACGGTGCTGCTCAAGCGAAGAAAAGAGACTGTGACATAGCTCAGGCTGAAGCTTTGACGCTGACCGGAGCTGAGCTTGTGATATACACTCCGATACAAGTACGAACACGGAAAATATAGACTCAGACGGATACGCACAGATACGGACACAGAGACATCATGACAGACTCCCTCCATAACGCTCCAATTGTCCTCGATAACGGCTCTGGAACGATTCGTGCCGGCTTCGCAGGCGACGATTTACCCAAATGCTACTTCCCGTCCTTTGTCGGTCGGCCAAAACATCTACGTGTGTTGGCCGGTGCTCTGGAAGGCGAAGTCTTCATTGGCCAGAAGGCGGCCACCGACTATCGAGGGCTCCTCAAAATCCGGTATCCGCTAGAGCATGGCATTGTCACAGACTGGGATGACATGGAGAAGATCTGGGAATATGTCTATGGCGAGGGGTTAAAGACGTTGAGCGAGGAGGTAAGAAAAGACAGTTCTGGTCCCAGACAAACAAGAACAGAGAGAGGGAGAGAACCCTACCACAATGTCCTTTGTACCCTCTCTATACATGGCCCATTGCTAACAGCCGTATGCCCTCTCTAGCACCCCGTTCTCTTGACTGAGCCCCCGCTCAACCCTCGCTCCAATCGCGACACCGCCGCTCAGATCCTGTTTGAAACCTTCAATGTGCCGGCACTATACACTTCGATCCAGGCTGTCCTTTCACTATACGCATCCGGCCGCACCACGGGAATCGTGCTCGACTCGGGCGATGGTGTTTCACATGCCGTGCCCGTCTACGAAGGCTTTGCAATGCCTAGTAGTATCCGCCGAATCGATGTCGCTGGCCGTGATGTCACTGAGCATCTACAGACTCTGCTACGCAAGACGGGCTATGTTTTCCATACTAGTGCCGAGAAGGAAGTTGTGCGCCTGATCAAAGAGAGCTTGAGTTATATCGCAGCCGACCCCAAGCGTGAAGAGAAGGAATGGCTTAGTGCCAAGACCGATGTGATCAAGTCGGCCGAGTATGTGCTGCCCGATGGTAGCAAGCTCAAGGTGAGTCTCCAGGCTTCGTTGTCCATATCAGTATCTACCTTGCCCTCGGCTTGTCTTTCTACTAACACAAATGCCTTGTACCCGTAGGTCGGCCCGGAACGCTTCCGTGCCCCCGAGATTCTTTTCGACCCCGAGATCATTGGCCTTGAGTACCCTGGTGTGCACCAAATTGTTGTCGATGCTATTAATCGAACCGATCTTGACCTACGCAAGTCGCTCTACTCCAACATCGTGCTCTCAGGCGGCAGCACCCTTACGCGCGGCTTCGGCGACCGCCTGCTTTCCGAGGTTCAGCGCTTAGCCGTGCGAGACATGCGCATCAAGATCTTTGCGCCTCCCGAACGCAAGTACTCGACCTGGATTGGCGGGAGCATTCTCGCAGGCCTAAGCACGTTTAGAAAGGTGAGTCGCAGAAACATGCCCCATGATTAGCTGGCCAATGTACGCAAAGACTAACTTGTCTTCTTTTCTTGTTAGATGTGGGTGAGTATCGACGACTGGCATGAAAACCCGGACATCATCCACACCAAGTTCACGTGATTCTACTAGTTCTAGCCCAAGGGCAGCCCCCTCCCCCTCCCCCCGGGACTCGGGGCCTGAGCCGGCCGCTCGGTACTTCCCACCAGAAAAACCAAAACCAAAGGATATTACCAACTACGCTTTCTTCCGTTCTTCCGTTCTTTTCTCCTATTCTCTATTTCCGTTCTACCTTCGTTGGCTCTTTCTCTCTTGCCCTATCGTTGCCTTCTACCTTTCTGTCGCTTGCGCCTTCGACTAGACTCTGACATCCTTCTCGTTGCTTTTGCTTTCTCTCTCTCTCCTTGTCTGCGCGTTTTTTTTCCGTGCTCCGTCTTCTTCACCTTTGGCCCTTCACCTTGATCCCCTTTTGTTAACCCCATCACAGCTATCTGGCCTGCTCTTTGCTGCTTTTTCCTCTGCTTCCCCTTCTTCTTTCTCTTGGTGTATTGTCTTCAATTTCTGGGTGTTATCTATCTCTTGTCTCCTGGCTGGCGCTTTGTTTCTCCTCCCCCCCCCTCTTCTCCATACACATACGTTGTTCTTTTCTTGGTCTGTTCTTTATTCGATATCACGTCAAATTTGCTTCGTTTTGTCTTCGCCTCTGCGGAGTTTTACTTTGCCCCTTCTTTTCTCTCCTGCATACACTTGCTTGTTCTCCCGTGTCCTGCGCCCGCCCTTCCCTGCTTTTATGGTCTAGCTCTGTGACAAATGTAGTTGGTGTAGAACTTGTAAGAAATATATATTTTCATGGACTGCACTGTGGAGTTTGCACCCAGCTCAACACATCTCCATTTCACGTGGTTAACGGCGTGTATCAGTCATGTGACATTAGAAGTGCTCAAATATCCGATGTATTTTGCGAAGATGTCCACAACATGGTCGTGAGGAAGAAAACTACCAACATGATCAAAGTTTATCTTGTATATGGCAAAACATATACAGGTTAACCTGATCTCAAAAGTCGGATGAAAGGGGGACAAACAGCTAAACCTATGTAAAACAAAATATCCCTAATACAAGAAAGACCCTCTTGCCCTGATAAATAGAAAACCAAATCGCAGGGTGTTTGTTCCCTCGACCACTATTACAAAACGCGTTAAACAAAAGCCATGGCAAGATAAATAATATAGAAACAGCAGCAGGATAGAAACAAGAGAAAAAAAGAACAAGAGAAAAAGAGAAAAAGAGAAAAAGAGCAAAAGGTGACGGGGAGACTCATGTAGCCCAAAAAGGCTTGGCTTGGGAAAGAAAAAGAAAAAGGCATAATAACAACGAACATGCGTTAACAAACGATGTCCGGTTTTTTTTTATGAACAAAGCAACCCTGGACAGGGTAAGACACAACACACACCGACAAGAATCAGCTCGCTTAGAACGTGTCCGTGTCCGCACTCGCACGGCTTGTAACGCTACCAAACGTGTTTCTGTTGCGCCGTCTTTCCTCGTACGTCTCGTCGTGCTGACTCTTAGGCGTCATGGCCCGCGGGCCACTAGGCCGACGGGTGGGCATGCCCGCTAGTCTGTCGACATCGCGGCTACGAGGACTCTCGGCTGGTAGCCCGGTGTGGTGGGCAGTACCACCGCTAGCGTAGCCATGCTGCGTGTCACGTGCAGACCGCGGAGTTCCGGTAGCTTCTAGAGCCTCCTTGGGCGGGCGAGGAGGCGCCATAGACTCCCCCTGAGAGTTTTGCTGCGGGGTAGATGCGGCGTTAAAGCGACTAAGCGAAGTCATAGAATGGCCCCAATCAGCAGAGCGCGGGGTGTTAACTGCGTCATAGATGTGCGCTTGCGTCTCGAGGTTGTTCTTGAAACGCTCAGAGTTCCCTTGGCGCGGTTGTGGGTGCTGGAGATTCAGGGAATTGCGGTGCACATGATACTTGGGGTATTCATGATTGGCGTAGGGCGGCGCGGTAGGAGTGCCCGAGGCAATCGGGGAAGGAGTGCGGCCAAGGTTTTGGTCGGAAAAGCCCGTGTGTAGTCTGTCATTAGAATAAGGGGCTGTTCTAGGCCGGTACGAGGCATCATCGTGGCCGGCAAAGTCAGAACCCGAACGGGATCGTCCATCGGCGTTCTGCATGTACGGCTCGTTCTTCTTGGACGAGCCACCACTAGATCGAAAAGCCTTGCTAAGGGTAGATGCAGTAGTTTCAGACCAACGAGAAATGCGAGCGCCTAAGCCAGAAGACCCAACAGACTTGTGCTTTCTGGACTTTTCAGACTTGCCAGCCGACTTTGGAGAACCCTCGGGTTCAGTTGCCATAGGAGACGCAGCTGGCAGAGCAGCTGCAGATGTCTGTGCGAACGCTGCAGGCGGGATAGCTGGCTCACGGGATGGCGTAGCCATGACAATAGACTCGCCGCGAGGACCGGTTTCTTGGTTACGAGAAGGGGTGCCCATACGGCTATGATCATGCTCTGAATTGGCATTGTTATAAACAGCAGCATGGACTTCTTCTTCGTCGCCCTCATGCACAGTGCTCACGCGATGGTCGGCATACTTGCGATCAAAGTGACCAGACCGGCTAGTGTTTATACGAGTTGTAGAAAGCGACTGGGACCCATGGCTTGCAATCGAAGTGCCAGCATGTCCCTCGGGGTCATAACCACCGTCGACAGTGTCATTCTCGCCGCCAAAATTCTCACAAGTGCTGCCAGCACGGGGATGGGCTTGCACTTGGTGATCCTTAAGTTCCATAACTTCATCTAGAAGCTGATGAAGCATCACCTCGATGCGTGAGAGGTCCTTAGCGCCAGTGACATTCAGGCCATTCAAGGCGCGGCGCAGAATATTACCCTTCTTTGTGGCCAAGGCAATTTCAGGGCCCGGGTTGGAGCTGTTCGCTGTAGCAGTGCCAGCCAAAGAGCGCGAAACACTAGAAGGGCCAGGGTAAGGCCGGGGGCCATTGATAGCTTTGATGACCATCTTCTCGGAGTCTTGCACCTCATCAATTATGACGTCTTCCGCCTGCTTAATGCGTTCCTCGACAGTCTTGAATTGGGTGCGCATTTCGTTAGCAAGGAACATGACCATGGCGGCAATCTCAGTATCACGAGCATTACGCTGGGCATCGCGAGCGACCAGATCTTGCATCAGCGTCATTATGTCCTTGTTCTGGATGCTGCCACTAGATGTCATGCCAGGATCATACAAAGGGGTTTCGGGACCGGGTGTCAAGCCGCTCATACGGCGCGTGAGGAAACTATCATCAACTCCACCAAAACCCGCAACCGAAGGCATGGTCACTCCCTTGACATCATCTATGTCAAAGTTGTCAGGAGTCCGGTTAGGACCATTAGACACATAACCCTCGTCTTTGGGAAGGTGAACCTCTTCGGAAAATCCAAAAGCCTCAGACAGACGATTACTCGCCAGCGGACTGATGTTCTCATAGGGGTTAGTGAGGATAGTCTCGCGCTTGCGTTCAGCAGATGTCCGCGTGGCTTCCTCCTCACGATCACCAGCGGAGCTTTGTGTCCGAATACCGACAGTAGAGTCGGCAGTAGCAACATTAGAATCGGTGTTCAGAGTACTCTTCTTAGGACTCAAGGCACGCGGCGTCATGTTACCATCATCCATATGATCCAGCTCGGACATGTCTCTGGAGGGTGCAATGGAGATATTATCTGCGGCTCCAGCAACAAATGACAATTCTTCTTGTCCGCGTTCACGATTCCCTGACTTAACGTCAAGATGCTGTTCAAAGGAAGTAGTAATGTCCGAGTCAAAGTCCATGTGGTCGCCATATTCAGGCATCGGATTGTCGAAATCGGGAAGAGCACTAGCACTAAGCTTAAGCTCCTGTTCATCTCCAAACCGATCCACGCTATGAGCAGGAGTTGTAGCAATCTCATGGCCCTCCATGGTACGTTGTTTGAAGGACTTGTTACGTGCAACTCCAGCGCCACCACCGGCAATGACATCATCCTTGGGGGTGGCATGGATCTGAATTTGCTTGGCCTGGACAACCTTGGCAAGGGCTCCGCTGGTAATAGCGGCAAAAGCAGCCTGCTCAACAGCGGTAGGTGTCACAGAACGATCAAAGTCATCAGCGTCAACGGGGTCGTCGTACTGCTCCTCGGCCAGGTGGGCATCCGACATTACCACATCAGATGGCTTTTTCGTGATGGTGAGCTCACGGATGGTGTGCTTGGGGTCCTCAGAGGACATGACAGAGTCAGGTCCATAAGAAACAGCACTCCGGGCAACGCCATAGGAAACATTAGATTCCGGACCCATGTATCCATATGCATGAGTGTTACTCGTCATGACGCTTTGCTCCATCACTGAACCGTCAACCAGAGAAGCCACCACCGACTCTATTGGAGCTCCAGGCATAATCTTGGGGTTAGTGCCAATGCCTCGCACAGGCTGGTCAGGCTCAGGATCCAACTCAGACATGTCTTCAGTATATGCTGAGTTGCGAGGGTACCCAGTAGTGCTACTAATCTCGCTCTGAGGCAGACCATCAGAGTTCAACAGGTTACTGCTGATCAGAGACGAATGGCGGTGATGGCGGGGGGACATGGGCGGAGATTGGTATTCTTCGCCGTTACTTGCTACGTGTGACTCGCGAGCCGCGAGTTCCGAGGTCTCTGTGTAGCCAGACACACTATAGATAGGGCTAAGACCACGTCGCTCAGGCTGGTATGGTACGTATTTAAGGTGGGCGGGCACATCTTGTTGCCCATAAAAGTGATCGTAATCGTCACGTTCATATTCGCCTTCATTTTGGGCGTGATGCTCCGCTTGATCGTAAATTTCGGCTACCGGCTCCTGTCGCATCCGTGTAGGGACCTTTTGGCCATACTCATTCGGCTCATATTCCTCTGGGAAAGGAGCTGGGCCATTGTTTTGCCGAGATTCTGAGGCCTGTTCCTTGTTGCCTCGCGGAAGCGCACGGAGATCGCCATGGGAAATGTTGGCGTATTGCATCCCAAGCTGAAGATCCTTCAAGCCTGGTTGAAGAAGGGCACCGCCGTCGGAAACTTCGCTCCTTGTCACCTCTTCCATAGCAGAAGCAGGCCGATCGCTATCCACTGTTCGGAGAGAAAGTCTAGTGAGCTCGGAAGGGTTAATCTCACTCATTAATGGCATTGGGGGCTGAGGAGCCACGCTCTCATCGTCGAACTCATTGTCATAACGATCACTCGGGCGTTTTCGGGGAGCATCACGTCTACGGCGTCTGGACTTTTTTTCTTCGGGGGGTGGGGGTGACTTTGCACGTCCGGACACCGCAGATGCCATTACTGTTGACGCTGCGACGGCGCTACCGAGACTGGAGCGAGTGTGATAGTGATCGGGGCTTCTTTTAGGGGTGTCGGCATAGTAATCATCAACGCTTTCGGGAGAAGTAACAGTCCTTTCACGTTCTCTTGTTCGCTCACGATGCCTTTCTCGATCAAGCTCGCGCTCACTAGTACGGTGGCGAGATCGGGATGAGCGACGGCGATGATGTGTGGACTCGGAAACATCGTCACGCGAGACTGTGGTGGCTGACGATCCGCCAGATACCCGACGTGACTCCCGCTTGCTGTTCTCTCGCTTAATAGCCTCAAGCTCAGGAATTACCACTCGTCGCAAGGCAACTTCGACTGCAGCAAGAAGCTTCGAGTTTACATCAGAAGATCGAGTGGACTGGCCATCAGGGGCTCTTGATACGGTGGAAGATAGTCCAGATTCGACACCCGAGACGTAGGATTCCTGGCCCTGACCTCTGGAGGATCTCCGAGTGCGAGACTTGCTGCTGTGGCCTATGCTATCGCGATGACTAATGTGGCTATAACCCTCATAATTTGGTTCCGAGTCTCGAAAACGCTCACGTTCCCGTTCGCGCTCCTTTTGTACGGCGCTGAGCGAACTAGTGCGGCTACGACCGCTCTTACTCTTGCTCCGTTTCTCACGCTCCTTCTCAATCGGCTTGTCCGCGAGACGAATTCGCTCTCTCTCGCCCTGTCGAGGCTTTTGTCCTCTGGTTTTGGCAAGGGGGCTTGTGCTTCTTTTGTTTTCGCCGTAGACAGAGTTTCCAGAGTCATCAAGGAATGAATTTGTGGGTATTACGGAAAGGTCACTGCCAGTAGCGGCATTCGGTGGTGGGCCTGAACTTGGGGGGTTTGACATGCGAGCCTCGGGGATAAGAGGACTGACAGGTCGCTTTCCGGAGCGTTGTTTTGGCATGACGATTCGCTCAGTCTCGGTGTCGACGTGATTCCGCGACACCGTCGACTCTTCTGTAGCAGAGGCGTATGGACTCATGAGGGCGTCCTCGATCTCTCCAAGTTCAGATCTTCGCCGAGAGGAGCGAGATTTTGTATGGGATGTTGCTGTCTGCTCAATGTGGCTGAGCCTTGAAGGGGTCAACCGGACACGAACGCTAGGCTTGCGATCAGTGGTATCAGACACGGCAGAACCGTTCTCGAAGTATTCAATAAGAACAGATGCCCCCGGCTGGGTGCTTTTTGCACGAGTCTTGCGGTTGGTGATGGTTACTGGAGTGCCGTCTGAGGGCAGAGAATAAACAGAGAGCTCGTCGTTTCGCGAAAGTTCAGTTCCGAGTTCAGATGGCGCAATTACTGATTCCGTTTCTGTTGGTGCTGGCAAGAAAAGACTGCTAGAATCTAAGCCCATAGCTGAATGTGACGGCCGGATGTGAATCGAGAGTAAGGAGAATAAATTTGGGAAAGCCAGTCCCTCGATAGAGCAGCAGAATGCAAAAGAGAATTGATTCAATCGTAACTGTTTGAAAAAGCGAGTAAAAAATTGGGATGCAAAGAAAAATAAAAGTAAACAATAAAATGTAGAAAAGAAGCAGCAGTATGCTCAATGTTGTGCTATGCGCCTTTCGTTGTGATGCCGACGCTAAATCAGGATTGGTTGCGCACAACTTGAACTGGGCTGAGATGGCGAAGAGATAACCTCACGAAAATGGGGAGGTTGGATATGCAGTCGCGGCAAATGCAGGAAAAGGACAAGATTCACAAGGCAAGCGCTAATATAGAAAGAGACACTAACAGTTAGCAAGAAGTTTGCAAGTTTGGGAGGTCTTGTGGGCAAAGCGCGACCAAGCGATTTTACTATGCCGGCCGACGACTTGTGAGTGTGACAGTGTTTGACAGTGCATGTGTGTGTGTGTAGTTGCAAGTGGGAAGGCCACAAACCCAAGCGTTCCTATCTCGTTCTCTCCTGAAAGCCCGAACAGCAAAAAATGGAAAAGAAAAAAGAATGTTTCCTTTACGCCAATCAGAAGAACCCTGTTTCCCGACTGTTCAAACAGAAAGTGTTAAAAAGACGAGAATGACTTGTTCTGTCAACGACAAAAAGTGAACAAGCGAGAAAAGGGAAAAGGGAAGAGGAAAGGCAAAAGCAAGAGCAAAAGCAGGAGCAGGAGCCACGGCAGACGTGTAAAAAAGAAGAATCAGAGGTGCATATGTAGCAACAGCAACACCAGAGGCGAACAAATGAAAAGAATCCAGGCCTGCTCGGGCAAGGACCAGGGCTAGGGATTGGGGGATGGGGGTATGGTGTGGTGTGGTGAGCGTGAGGATGGATAATATGGAGTTGGGTGGACTTGGTGGGATTATGGCGAATGCATGGGGCGAGGTGGGATGTGATAGGTAGGATCTTAACCGTGACTTGGACAGTGGAATAGTTAGATAGTGCTCACCCGAAATAAAATGTCAAGGCAGTGCAATGGTAGGCGTTAAGATGCCCTGCACAGTGAGCTGTACGCGTGGACGTCGCTACAGAGCACAAGTAGACGCAGGTATATTTGCCGGTCTGGTTCCTGATGGGAGGATGCGTTTATAGTGACAAGAGAAGAGAAGGGTATCAGGGCCCGATACCTGAGCTGGAATGCGACCAGTATCAAGAACTCGTGAAGGCTCGTAAGGTATGTGTGAATGTAAGCGTGGGCGTAGAGAATGTCTAAATGCGTGTAACGGTGACGAGAGAAGAGGGAAAAAGAAAAGGTCGTGATGATTTTGTGTGGTTTTCTCTCCAGAGCAAATTTTTCATTGCTTGTCGAAAAGGGAAGGCAATCGATTTGAATTGGGAAGTCGTGGCAGTATCATAAGCTGAGAATGGGTGGACGCCGATATTTTAGGAAGTTGCTAATTAGACGAGAGATGGAAAGAGGGAGGAATGTAGCGTAAATGACAGCCCGAATGTAGAGCAAGCACAACGTGCATAAAGTCGATTGAAAGGCGGTGAAGGCCAAGACCAAGTGCTTAAGTTTATAGCACAACGACAAACAAGACGGGTGTAGGCAAGCGGGCGGCCCAATCTGTTTGTTTTATGTGGGATACAGACAGGCCAATGATGTGTCGATAAAGATATCAAGGTATGAAAGGAAGCAAAGAGAGGGAAAAAGAAACAAAATATGAACAGAAGAACAAATGAGAAGCCAAAAAAGAAAGAAAAGGTACGATGCCTATGCTGTCGTACCTCCTTCCAAACTAGCACAAGAGAAGAAAACGCTGAGCAAGAAGGAAAGCGGCTGGCCGGAACATCATTGAGTGCACCAGCTTCGTGTCTACATATAGTATACTATACAATCACACCAATCCCCATCGCGTTCCACCTTAGTGTCTTTTTTCTTCGTGAGAGGCTGGGAGCACTCAGGACGCGACGAAGATACCTGCCCAAAATACTACTATGCCAGTAACCAACGTCAAATCAAGAACAGAGAAAAGTCGCAGGGCTGGCACAGGAAAACCAACGAAAGGCCACTTACGCGCAAGCACTGCAAGAACGAGAATTAGCAAGCCTCAGAAGCACTTTTTTCTACCCTCTTTCTTTGCTACTGGGGCTGTGCAGGGATAACAGATGAGGAGTGAGCTGGCAAATCTCACACGAAAAGCCACTAACAGACCCAAGAGAGGAGACCTGGGCAAGGGAACCCCTCCCCTCCCTCTCCGAGCCCGAAGAAAGCGTGTTGGGCCAGTGGACCAGGGGTAACGCGTCGAATCCGGCGGCTTAAACGCGAAAGACGGGGTGGTTGGTGCACGAAGGGGAAGCCGGGAGTTTAACCCAAGAGGTAATCAGGGATGAGGAGAAGGGAACATTTAGGAGTTGGGCTTCACACATGCTCCAGACTTCTTTCTAGTTCTCTATCATTTCCTGGCGTTGAGTTGCGTTGCTGTCGCGTTGTCGTCTCACCGCTGTCATCTTACATGTTTTAGGCTTGTCTTTTGTATTTATTGTTCTCTAGCGCTCGAAACTACTAAACAATAGCATGGCCGTCAGTCTTTCAATGCTGTTACTAGCGCAACTATTTGGCGGCGGCTAATCATCGCTTATATACTGCCACAGTAACGGTTAGGCCAGTTGCACCGCACTAGTTCTTGCCGGTCTCATCACCGTCAATAGAGCCCTATTAAAGACCCTGTCAAGCACAAGCCAAGTTCTCCGTCTTTTTTTTAATGTATTAGTAGCAAGCAGGCCTTTACCTATGTATGGGCTACTGACCCCTTCGCTGCAAAGATAGAGGAGGCTGGCCCAAAGGGAAATGAAGAGAGACAACTGGCTCGTAACAGGACGCGCAGAACAAGCTTATGCTATCCTTGTGGCCTCAAAGACATGGCAAGCCCATGGTTGACCCCAATTTCAACCTGGGCGGGTAATTAGGTGCTTGTAAGCAAATACAGGAGGTACGGTACAAGCACAAGGCGCAAAAGAGATACACAAAGTACCAGCGTACCACATATTATGTGACTTGCTGTGTTATGCTGTGTACCTGCCTACAACAAGCAGCCATACTTTCCAAAGCCATTTAGACCCCCTTACCTCCTCACCCCCAGCGCTTTCTACAGGCGCGTCACTTCTTATTCGTCCTGGTCTCTGCTCTCTCTCTAGTCTTCTGTTGTCGCCGAGGCCACAGCCCGGTCTCTACCACACATGTACGTACATAGATACCAACGCAGTCACTATTCCATCATCCATTTCCACGTCTTAGTCTTTGTCCCTAGCCTGGGTCAGCGCAGTCCAGTGCGTATGTGACAGGGGTGTAAAGACGAGACACTTGAACTTTTCCTCTCCTATGTGGCTTTTTTTTACAGCTCGCCAACTCGAGCCCAACACCGATGCTAGCGTCCACATCCGCACGCCGCCTATGCTTGTGGCTCCTGTTCATTTCCCAGAAGTGTACTATAGACCCAAGGTCACTGGGCAGGTGGCCCTATGGTCATACATAAAGCGGGTTTTCGTCCAACCCGAAACACCTGCCGATATATGAGTTTGATCTATCTATGGTCTGACTCTCTGTGTTGATTCCCTTTGGCTAGTTTCTGCTTCGGTATCCAAAATTCCAACCAAGTGTCTTCCCTGAATTGCGCTGAGTAACCCTACACGCAAACACAGATCGGACAAATCAATCGTACTAGTCTCCCTTTTAACGTAATACATGCGTCGCAAGTCTTTCCCGTATACACTAATATACATGGACTGTCGCCTCTGCTACTGCTACTACTCACCTTAGCTCCTATTACCGTGCTATATGCATCACCCCTCTGCATGCACTGCGACATGTTGTGTACCTCTCTTGTGAACAGGGCGGCGAATCAGGATGCGGAGAGCCTTTTCTTAGTCCTTAGGCTCGGTGTGTATCGCTTTGCTGCAATGCTGCATGTGACTTAGGCAGACCTGGACCTGACAAGCTTCTTTCTGGTGGCCTTTTGGGCCACTCTATGACCACGGCGGTGGAATAGTATAGTGCCGGTGTCTGTGCATTAGCGAGTAAAGATTCATATTCCAAGAGTAGGCAATCTCTGTCATGCCATCCAGTACGGATTTCTCCCATCACGGATGTCCTTCTGCCACTTGTGTCCAGCCTGTCAATTCGTTAATTGCCAATCAACATGGGCTATCTGGTTTCCAAAGAAGGTTGAGGACAAGTTGTTTAACAGTTCCCATTTTCCAGAAACAGCCCAGTGCACAGGCCCGTGTGCATAATATCCCTAGGAAGACTCTGAAAAGCGGAAGCCAAAGCTGAACATGAACAACCTGAGAAGATGAGTTCCTAGAGGCCCTAGACTACAAGCTTCCACGTAGAGCGGTCATCAAGTCTGCTTGGTTTCCCAGCCTCCTTGCAATATTTGTTCTTTGTTGAAAGAGGGACGTTATTCAGAGACCCCTTGAATGGTACCTTACAGGTGCTATCACAGGGAAATGCCCCATGCTTGTCTGGTGGCTGTTGGCTACTTCCAAACATAAGCCTGCGCTTCCTAATTGAGGCTGTGGCAATCACAATGGCCTGTGGCTTGGTATAAAGCGGCGTCCTTGATCCACGGTCCCATGCGCAAGGGTTAAAGATGTGGTTGGCTCTATTCTTTTTTCTTTTCAGAAAATGCCACTCAGAAACAAAGCCAAAGTTCAGATTGGCATTGCTGGAAGACATCAGAAGTTGACAGAGCAAGGGTTGAAGTGCTCATAAGGGTTTGGAGCAGTCTAAAAAGCGGGGTATCGAAATAGCTTCGTTTAGTCAGTCACATGCTATATGGAATTGGAGCAACAAGAAAGGGGAGAAGAGAAGTAACTGGGCAACTTCAAACACTTTAAGTGCCCGGGTTTTATTTAGCTGCACTCCTTCTATAACGACCACGATACATAATTATGTAGGAAGCGGGGAAGGGGCTGTCCTGACATGCAGCCTAGAAACAGGTGCGCAATGCCATTGTATCGTATGTGTTCTTATCGTATTGGAAGACAGTTAGATAAGATCAGGATGTCGTCATCGCCTTCTGAGGCGCAAGTGAGGTCGGAAGGCAAAGCGGATACTAGAACATTGGACGGTTTTCTGATATTGCAGTTGTTCTTTGTGGTTTTTAGAACTGGCTTAGGAAAGCCCGAGACGAAGAAATCAGAAAGTACATCAACAACAAGGCGACTCTGCACAGTAAGTTCCCTAAACTAAAAAACCCCTCGCCCCCCCAGCTGGCTGCCAGTTTAACGACCTGCCCCAACTAGCTGATTTGCGAGTCTCACGTCTCTGTTGCTACCGCCTGTTGCTGCTCATTGGCTGAGATTCCTGATCCCGTGCCTATCCCCGTGCTTTCTGCCTGAGCCGGTCATACATCAAGCTGCTTAAAGTTTGAGTCTTTTGGTATCAAGCCTCTAGGTTTTGAGCCTGCTAAGCCTAAGCCCTTGGCCAAATATGGTTATTGCCCTTATCATGGATTTGCTGATGATAACTTTCGCCATACCAGGACAACCCCTCATTTCACGTTATTAAGCTAGTTTAGAAGAGCAACTGCTCTTTGTTGTCTGTTTGTTTCGTGAAAATCTGATAACCTCTTTCCTTTTTTTTTCCTTTTATCTTGGCCGCTATTTCTCATCGATATTCTCTCTTTCCCGCCTGGATTTCTTTTTCCCTCTTCTTCATCTCTTTTTATTTGATTGCCCTATTTGCTGTGTAGCCTTTCTTCTCCGACTTCCCTTCTTTCAATGTGAAGCCTCGCCTCAATCTACGCCAACGTTGTCTGCCTGATCTGTACAGAGTAACGCAACTCCCGAACAAAGAACAAACCTGATTGCTTCATAAGATAGAATTCTCACCACCTGCCCTCCGCTAAGCCTTTTCTTCTGTGCCATACAGACACACCTGCTTCCGCACAGAATTTGAAGGAGATCCACGATTTTTAACTCGAGACATCGTCACTCAAACTACCATGGAGTCTGACCAGACTCCTGAAGGAGGTACTCTTTTAGAAACCCCATCAACCGATAGCAGAAATATCAGCTTTTGTGCTAACTTCTGATCTCCAACGCCAGTCATCGTAACACTCACCGCTAGATATGCAAACCATCACTGTTGTGATCCAGTACGATCGCTCAAACTCACTAAAGAGAACAATACTGCCCTCATTGGACGTGCTAGCACTAGCTCACGCCGCCGTGGAAACACCAAGGCTAGTCCAGACAATGGGCTACTCCGTAATCCCGTTGTATCCCGAGAGCACGCAAAGTTTTCATACCGCAACAAGGTAAGCTCGGGTCATACTCTCCGTTGGTGGGCAGCTTCTATTTAGCAAGCGAACGCATGTCCTAAATTGACCTGGGAATATAGTCTGTATATATCAGAGACTGCAGAAGCTACCATGGAACTGCACTAAACGGAACAACTCTCCCACCTGATCTCGATTTTCTCGTCCAAGATGGAGATGTTGTTAACTTCGCCATCTTGACTGGAAAATTGGCTGAGGCTATGAACAGTTATCACTTCAAAGTGTCTATTTCCGAGTGAGTATTTACCGCTACAAATATCTGCCATCTGCGAACTTGGCACAATACAATCAGGTAGATAGATACTAACAGCCATGGAGTCTCCCTCTTGCCACCCCGAGGCTTATCTCCGAGCCGGATACTCTTAACAAAACGGGCACATACAGGGCACCGGTCTTCCTTTCTGATGATGAGTCAGATGCCGAAAATGCTCGAGATAACTTTGGCGAGAAGAAACAGGTTGCCAATGATGTTCAGGAAATGGCCCAAGAAAAGACCGAAGAAGATTTAAAATCAAATAACGAAGCAAATGCACAGGCTTCCCGAGAAGTTGCAGCTGGACTTGGCTGTCTATGGGATGCCGGTTTCATCCCGCTTCATCGTATTTCGGAGCTTGATGGTGCTGTCCTGCCTTCCTTTAAACCTTCTTGGTCTGTCCACAGCGAAGTCCAAAGCGAGGCCCAGAGTGAAGCTATGCATGAAAACCAAGACACAGACACTGAAACTCCTGCGGTTGGTCCGGAATCAGGGGATTTCCTTTCCTCAGATTTGGAAATGGACATGGACTATAGTGATGAGGCAGAATCAGAGGGAGAAGATGCTGATAGCTTTGACTCGAATGAGATTTTCGGGTATGATGACGTTGACTTCCAGGAGCATGAGAAGGAAACAGCAGAATCAGAAGACGAGACACTTGCGTATACCGGAGAGATTGATGGCTTGGCTGCAGAGCCTGGTGTCTCTTTGCTTGCTACGACAACTCCACAGGCCCTTCTAGCTTTGGAAACGGGGCTGGCATCCCAGACTGGCCAGGTGACAGCTTCCAGTACCAGTCTGGCTTCTTTTTCTACCAACAGAAACAACAGCACAGGGGAGACTTCAATAATCCCTATTTCATATCTTCTATCAGAGATCCCAGAAATGCCCACTGTTGATGGACAAACCACATCGCCCTCGTATTCGCCGCCTTCTAGTCAAGGAGATACCCAAGCGGCTGCTAATACGGGCGTCTACATTTGCGAAACAAAGAATCAGGGTGCAACTCCTGAGGCTTGTGATGAGTCTCGAATTATGACCCCTCCTAGCGAAAGGATTTACGAGGCCAAGATATCTAATGTGTCTGCTATTTCGACTCCTTCATGTCCTTCTAAAAAGCGCAAGATTGATGATATTTCTACAGATGAGGCATTGTTGCCAAAAAGCCAGGGTCCTGCTGAGGGGTCGATTTCGGAAGCTGAGATTATTTCTACCCCACCTGTTTCTACAAAGACAAATATTCGTGAGAGAGCTTACGGGTCCCGGAGCAACAGTGAAGAACAACAAAACGAGGAAGCTAGGCACAGCACTAACGCCTGCCATGGCGACGAAAATACCAAAAACAGTGCAGACCAGGCAAGGCCTAGAAAGCGTATCCGGAGAGTGATTGAAGCGGTGGGCTTTGCTGCTCTTGGCGGAGCTGCTGCTGGCCTGGCGATTTTGACGGCAATGATTGCGACGGCCCCGGAATTGGCTTAACTTGAGGGAAAGGGCGTCTTTACGCCGTTTTAGCTTTTGGCTTTCGCTCTTTTGCTCATTCTTTTTTTGTTTTTTGTCTTTTGTCTTTTGTTTTTTGCTTTTTGCTTTTTGCTTTTTCATTTTCTCTCTCTTTTGCTTGTCTTTTTGTTTCCTTCCTGCCCATCCAGCCAAGCTTGTTAGTTTAAGCTGATAAAGGAATATGGAAGGACATGGAAGTCTTTTTTCTTTGCTTGCCTCTTGGTATTAGGTATTCTAGCTAGGATGAGTATGGCCTACTTGTCATGGTTGTTAATGGAGGAGAGAGTAAGGGGGGTTCGTGAAGTGACGGACCCGGGGGTCAATGCTTTGTTCTGTGTGCTCATTTTGTTTCTTTGTATGCTTTACATATGGAAATTTTTATTTTTATTTTAAAAGCCCCAGTCGGCCAGGAGCGGCCAGCGGAACGGAACGATGGATTGACAATCGCAATGAATGGGGAAATATATCGTGTAAGTGCAAGTGTAGGTTGGCGACAACCCCACAGAGCTACTTTGACCCCACCTATGCCCTGCTAGTTTGCTTCTAGCTCCAGCTGTGGCTCTAGTTGTTTGGCATGCCCTTGTAGAGCTAGAGACAGACCATGTCTGGCCATTCGAGGGGAATAGGACAGACAGACAGACAGACAGACCCACAGGCTGTCGACATTTACCCAAGAATCAATGGGGCGATCGTGACGATGGCACCTTCAATTGCAGCTGGAGTTTTTGCCTGGATGCCCGAAGCTACCGAATGGATGGTAGCCTTACAGCTGTCAAGAACTCGGGCAATCCTATGCTCCGTTGGATACTTTTGTTGTGGGATTTGCCGACGTAGTGGTGTGTAGTTTTTGATAGGACTGCTGTGCCAACTTTTCATCGTCAACTCTGAGCTATGCGATGCGTCTGATGCAGAATGATACTGACATGATCTGATATATGACCAGACGCATGACCTGGCCCTCTCCAGCTCGATTGCGGATGCTAGGGACCTGCTTGGGCCTTTTACTACCCTATATATAGTCGGCGGCCTGAAATAGCTGGCTTGCTTGCTGATTATCCTGTGATGACCCGTCTGAAGAGGCTTGAAGACGTACAACCGGGCTTAGACTAGCTGAGAGGCATGAACCCCCCTCTATGCGCCATAAACCAATTCACCGCCAGCGTTGAGTCATATATTGCTGCTCTTTGTTGCGGAAACTGTCAATTGCCGCACTTGCCATACGTCTATTCTACGGAAGACTCGAAAATTATTCATCTGACTGTCTTGTTTTCGCCTCGTAAACTAAACATCCGGCAAGCCAAGACTCTTGCCAGAAATTACCATCCACCAGGTAAGTTATGTGATGAGTTGGTTTCGGACCATACGGAAGCCTTTGATCCAGCTGAGCGGACCCCGCGCCCCGGGGTATACCGTGGCGCACCCAACCACGATGTGTGTATATGGATCGAGGACGGACTGACATTCAGCACCCGGGCTTGGTGCGGCTTAACCCGTTGTGATACTTCCAATATCTGCCGGCGTCCATTGTCGGGAGAGTCGGCTGATCTTCAATAGTCTTCTGAATGATTGGCTTTTGATTTGTCTTTCCGTGGAGTTGAGGTTCTCGCAATGGCGCGTACCACCCGGATTTGCGTATTTAGCCAAGGCCCTACGCCGGTGAGTAGATGGCGAGGTTTACTTGAACAACGACGGGCTGAGTTTGGCCGGTTCGCCCAGGACTCTCCAACATGGCGTGGCTGGACCGCAGCAGCTCGGGTTGGGAGAGATGAGATTCGCAATTAAAGTCAGGTGAGATCCCACCGGTTGTCTATATTCAAGGCGCAGTGGGTCATGGCCCTTTGATTCCCAAATTCCCAAGAAGAGGGCTGAGAGGGCCGACGACCGCTCGGCCAGCATCCATCTTGCCCATCACTAATTTATGATTAATGCTTGGACAAACCACAGCTCAAGCGTCGCGAAGCAAAATGGGGCGTCTCAACAGCAAACACTGCTTGGACAAAGGCGGGTCCCTTTAGAGGTAGACACGGGCTATGGATGGAATGCCGCGACAGGCGGCGAAGGAGGGCGTATCAGCATGCCTGGAAAAGCTCCATGATATGAATGGTAGCGCTTAGACGATGGAGTTGCTACTGCAGCGATGTGAAAGACCATTCATGGCAAAACTACCCCCTCCAGAGCACTGCAAGCGGCCTTCGAGGAACTAGTATGACACTTAATGTGAATGATATTGGGAATCAGGTCTCTTTGAGCTGCCAGTGCAGTAACTATCTGACATCTCAATTAGCAATCTATGGGCAAGGCGGAGTATACGGGCCTGGGCAGCATTGCGATGGCCAATGAAAGGCATCTAATCCAATACGAGATGCTTTGAGTCGTCTGTCATCAGGTTCAATTATGCCTCAATGTTTCTATCGATAAGCAGGTCCGTAGTCTCTGCCAAGTCTGGCTTGACAGTCGCCCACGGAGATACTGTGCGCCTTGATCGCCCTCGGGTCCTTTGACAGCAGCTCACCAGCTGTAGATACAGTCTCCTCACATCCTTAGTTTAGACATGATGCTGCGGTTCTGTGAGCAAATTGTAGTACCTTGGTCTTGTTGTGCATTCACTGTAGGTTGATATGGAAGTTGTTGCAGGAGAGGACAAGTAATGGATGTAGCATGGGTAACCTGAAGCATTCGTTTCTCTGTAATCAATCGGCATCCCTCGCCTTGTTTTGAGCAAGCGCGCATCTGAAGCACGAGTCCAGCATCCGCGTTAAAACGCCGTACAAGTTGGAGCGTTTATAGTCCCTCAACTAATACGGACGAAGTGGTTTCTCATATTTACAGATGCGGTTATGAACTCGGATAGTTGCTCCCATCTTTCCCTTGGTGAAAGACTTAGGGGGTTCTCTTGTGTAACTTGAACTATCTATCTGGTGTCGCTTGAGGCGCGTCATCTCATTGTGTTCCCTTTAAACACCACGTTGTTTGGGGAGGACAACGCAGGAAGAGAAATATGCGGAATACGGGACCTGGACTTGGCTTGGTTGTATCTAACGTCTACGCGAGCCACAGAGATCAAGCGTCGCCCAACAAATACCGAAAACTAACAACAGGCACGCAAAAAAGGAACACGGACACAATACTCGACAACGGCATGATCTAGAAGCCTCAAGAGACCAACTTGGGCAACTAGAAAACGGCAAGATTCTGCCCACTCAAAGATCGAGCGCGTAGAGTTCGATCTAGCAAACGAAGCCCCCAGGAGTCGCGAGATGTGGTGCCAGGGGCGTCGCCTGGTTTGCTTCGCCGATGGCGGAATTGCAAGTAAACTACGCATACAATGAACTCTACGGGAATGGCCAGGGTTCTACCAGCTATGCATTCACTACGCTTGTCGACAAAGCGTTTCTTCGGGATGGGTAGACGCACAATCGCCGCCTTCAAGGCCGAAGCCCGCCGATTTCCCGTAGGAAGAGGCGCAGGACTGAGACAATGTGCGCAGTTGTCCCCCTTGGGAAGGGTATAACATACGATATATTGTGGAAACCCAGAACTAGTAATGATTGGGGAGCTTCCAAAGGCCTCACAGCCACTTTGCTAGCCACCTGGTGTACTTGAACAGAAGGAATAGCAGTAGTATTGCCTACTTTCGACAAGTGCAGCTCATCTATTCAGCCAACAAAGCAACCGTACCAGGCATTGTGGGGTGGATATTAACAACAGCAATCTCCGCCCCCGGAAGACGACGGCTTTTGCTGCTCTTAATCACCACATTGGTTGCTTCGCCATCTTTTTTGTCCATGTTATAGGGAAGGTGGCTATATCTCGCTGACAAGCCCATCCAGTCATTCGCAAGTAGGGATTGTCGCTAAAAGCCACTGGGTTTTGCCTCGCTGTAGCGTTCCATTTCAGTTGCCCATGGGCTTTTCTGGGCAACTCGCATTGCCTTTCTTGCTCTGGTGCAGATGGTCTAGCTGATCCTGCACATGCGGGTTTTGACATGGGCTGTCAAATCATTGGTCCAGCAGCCCCTAGATGTCTTGGATCTGTTGATGTGTTGGCTTCTACCGGCCAATGATAGTTTAGTGACAGCCAACAATGCACCTGATTTGCTGTCCGACTACCCCGCACAAGTGTAAGCGCTCTTGCGGTTCTGCCAGATTTCAAGCCGTCCCCTGCTATCGTGTCATTGTATGTGACAGTATGTCTGCATGCCATTGTCGGCGGAGTTACTAGAGCGGCAGTCATAGCCCATTGTCTCGCGTCTATTCCCGTTTCACCATGGGTGTGTATAGCTAGCTCACTCACTGTCTAGGATGGTCGGAATAGGCAAACATGTAACTAACAACCGGCACTGGAAAATGAACCTCGCAATTTAATTTGTCGCTAATACATGTGAACCTGGGATAACCACGAATTTATGGAATAAGCCATGTTTAGAATCTAGTACGTAAAAAATTTACACAAAGTCTTCATGTGTGTTTAAATGCAAATCGGTATGCTTTATTGATGAAATAGCTTGTTAGATTTCCTGATATTGAGGGATTTTAGCTTGTTGCCGAATGTTCTTGGTGTTTCAACTAAAGTTTGACTTCAGTTGGCTTTTTGGTGTATTCTAGTAATATATGCCTAGGTTTCTCGTGGAAGTCTATGAAAACCGCGGGCATTTCTCTTTAAGAGAAATATGCGTCCTCTGGAGACACACTTGATTCCCCTAAGAGAAATGTGCGTCCTCTGGAGACACACTTGATTCCCCTAAGAGAAATATGCGTCCTCTGAAGACACACTTGATTCCCCTAAGAGAATTGTGCGTACTCTGGAGATACACTTGATTCCCTAAGAGAAATGTGCGTCCTCTGAAGACACACAAGAGCAGCTTTGGGGTATTCCGGTAGCTAGGTCCGTATTGTTGCTTGAGGAGGGCGTATTGCCGTAGGTATCCGAGAAGAGACTTTCTTAAGAAGATCTGATGTCCTGCCAGACCCGATACGTTGGTTGTCCGCAAAGGCGAGGCGTATGCCACGATCCAACATGTGCTTGGGAGCTTGGCCAGCTCGCCGGGATAAAGGTTCAGACGTCACCATAGTCTCGTGGCTCTTTGGGGCGTTTTGGTTTTGCCACAAAGGCCCGAAAGAGCAGGATATTCTGGCACCTCTCGAGAAGTAGAAGAGGGGAGGGGGGAGGGTTTTTGTTGGCTTTGAATTCTCCAGACAGCCTTTTGAGGAAAGGCATTAGCAGAAGAGCTCCTTTGGCTTGGGAGCTTTGAGTTCCGACCGGGCAAGCGCAAAGAGAAATAGCTGCTCCTATTGCTTTGGGTCATTCTCGGCCAACTTGTGAAGAGGAGTTAAAGTAGGGGAGGAAAAGTAGAAGAGGACATTTTGCGTGAAGAGAGAAGGACAAAGGAGAAGAAAAGAGAGAGACAGAGGTGCGGGAGATGCCACTTTTATATTATTGAGCTGGCTGGCGGCTGACTCAGCAAAGCTTTCTTTTCCGCTTTTTCTGTCGCTAAACCCCACAATTCCGCCAGCTTGAGTCCGTTTTTGGGACCTTTTCTTTGCCAGCCTTGTTTTCTTGCTCTTCTTCTGCTGCTGTCCAGCTTCTTGAATGCACATTCGCATGTCGTAGTCTTGCAATCATTTTTGGCTTGGTTCTCTCTCTCTCTTTCTTTTTTTCTATTTTATTTATTCTTTTCTTTTTCCTAGATCGCGGCGACACAGCAACACCCCCCTCTCCCCAAACCACCAACTTGCTCTTCTCGTCCCATTCTCTGGATTATTTCTTAACAACTTGCGCTTGTTCTTCTATTCGTCATTGTCGCTGCGCACAACCACACAGACAGAGGCAGAGGCAGAGGCAGAGGCAGACACAGACGCAGAGGCAGAGGCAGAGGCAGAGGCAGAGGCAGAGGCAGAGACAGAGGCAGAGGCAGACGCAGACACAGACGCAGACGCAGACACAGACACAGAGGCAGAGAGAC